>DF367893.1:0-10678 GCA_000787875.1 Solanum virginianum | reverse complement strand
GAGCTTTGGAAGACGCATTATCCGCACAATTACATTTTAGGGGTGTTTTGATAATTTTACGGGGTATTACATTCTAATAGTATTCACCTAATATAAATAATTTAATATCATTAAAATATTATGAGATACAAATCAATTATATCATCTTAAATTTTAAATAATAAAATAAATCACGATCTCTTAATTAATTTAGTAGTTGATTATATGTCATGTAAAGCTTTTTAAATTGTCTGTCTGTAAAATTTCACTTTATATTTTTCTAATTTAAGCGAATGATTTTTCTTTGTATACACCTGTTAGTTTCACAACCAATAATGAAAAAAAAGTCGACACAATATATATTATTCTATTAGAAAAACGTTATTAATGAATATTGATTCTTAATTAAGTCGATTGATCGAGGTAATTTGCAAGTGAACAAATATCTATCCTCTTGAGAAAGTTACTTACTACCAAATTTATATTACTTTTATACCTTAAATTAATCTTATAAGCTCATAATTATTATTCAATATAATTACTTCTATGTTTAATTTTTGTTTCACTATAATTTTCTTGTTTTGATCTACTTCATCTTGCATCTTTAAAAAGGTCAAGTCAAGATGAATAAATTGTCTCTCAAAATAAAAAAATATATATACAAACTATATCAAAAAAATGTTTAAGTTAAAAAAAATTATGCCAAAAAGATTGTAACTAAATGTTTTTACAATATTTTCAAATTTTATATAATTGACTATAATAAGAATTTGATCGGTAGAATTATTAGAAAATAATACATTAATATTTTTTTCTTTTTATTAAACTTTATTTATTATGAAATAACCAAAATTATAAAAGATGGAGGATTCTTATCAGAATGATGGGATGATTGATAAAACGCCACTTGTTATACTTATAACATGATTTGGTCTGATATCTTTGCACTCATATTAATTAAAATATATTTTTACACTAATTAATATGTTTTAACGACGGGATGCTATGTTTTTAATGATCAAATTTATCCCCTCATTTATGTTGGATTAAAATTTGTCTTTAACAACCGAAAATAAATTGGTCAGTATAAGTGTATTTATAACGACCGAAAAAAATTTGATCGCTATAAGTATATTTATAACGATCAGAGAAAAATTTGGTCTTTATAAGTATATTTATAATGACCGAAAAAAAATGAGGTCGTTATAAGTATACTTATAACGATCGGAACAAATTTGGTCACTATAAGTGTATTTATAATGATCGAATTTATTTCCCTTCGTTAAGAAATAATCATTAAAAATCTTTTTTTCTTGTAGTGTCTGGAGTAAAAATTATGACCATTTTAGTGAATACTCTCCGTGTTGAGCTGCCATGGCGGGAATTAGGCCGCCATGAAAGAACGGCGAGCAGTTAAATATATTTTTCAGACTTAAAAATGTTATGTTTACTCTCAAAACTGATTCAAGGTAAGGCTAGGGCAAGGGAGAGGCGATTTTGATTTTTTTTTTCAATCAATTTTTTCTCCAAGGTAAGTCTCTCCATTATTTTACAGCACGTTTGATTCTTTAATCATAAGAATTACACAAGATTGGTGATGATTCTTGTAAAGTTTATGCATAAAAGAAATATTACTTGTAATAATTAAAGGGGTCCAGCATTGATTATACACATATATGTGTGTGTTTATGTTGACTTCAACTTTTAAAGTGTGATTTTTTTTACCCGTTAAAAATATTATTTTATTTTATTTTTCAAATTCAACTCTCAAAAAAATTACCCTACAAAATTGCAAAGTTCCAAATAATCATAAGTCACAATGACTTGTGAGGTGATTTTCTGGTGGAGTTGAATCAGAAAAATAAATTTAAATATTGTTTTTAATTGATAAAAAGTTCATATGTTGGGAGTTAAATTAGTAAAAGTAAAATTGAGTTCTGGCTTTTGGTAAACACGTGATGTATTTTGCTTTGCACTTAAAAGAAGAAATTATTAAACAAAAAAATGTGGGTAGTTTTTAATGAATGTCAGTTACTTGTGCATTTAGCAGTTTATGTTTAGTATCCTTCAATAAATGAAATATGAAAAGAAAGTTAATTTTCCCATTCACCAAATAAACATGAATTTATTACTTTCTCCGTTCAGTTTTACTTGTTACTATTTCATTTTTTAAGGTCAATTTGACTAAACTTCAAAGATAAATTGAAGTAGCTAAATTTAATATTTGAAACATAAAATTTAGATAATTAAAAACTATACGAAAAATGATTTCTCATATTAATATTAATATCATGAAAAAATAAATCTTAAAATATTAATCACAGTTCATATAATTTGACCTTGATACAAAATAATAATAAATAAAAGTGAATGGAGGGAATAATTTCGTTGTTTGTAATGGTCCTAATAGAAGTATGGAACGATATTTTCCACAAAGGAAGAGGAAAAGAGATGGTCCTAATAGATGACTTCAAAAGATTTATTTTATTTTTTTTAATGTTTTTCGAATCAATTTATTGTTTAGTTAGCTTAATTTGAGAAAATTGATAAACAAATGTATCAAGAATATCTTTAGTCCACATCATGTACAATTGTCATTGTACTGATTGTTCTTATCTCCTTGTCATTCTTGTATCAAAATTGTTCAAATTCCAAAATACTTTTTACTTTCATCGAGTACTTCCTCCAATTCAATTTAATTGTTGTTTTTGGCGCATCACGAAGTCTAAAAAAGTAAAATAGAATTTTAAATTAAAGATACATGATATATATTAAAATAATATTTGATCGTGTGAAATATTGTCAGGTAGAATATAAAATTAAAATATTGTCAAAGAATAAAAAAATTCTTTTTATTTATGTTAATGTCTCATAAAAAGGAAAAAGGAAAAAAAAATAAAGTAGGTAGTATGGTTTAACAGCAATTTTATTAAAAAGAAGATTTTTGAAGGTTATAAGGAAAAGAAGATTTTGATGTTCATAGTAAAAAATTATACTTTTTGAAAGAAGTTCCAATTTAGGGTGAAAGATGAAAGGTGTCAAATATTAATTGTTGGAAAATAGTTATATATACATTATGTATCCTGTAAAGTAAATGATGTATATAATTATGTGACGAATTTAGTTAGCTAATGAATTCAACTAGTTATGCATGTATAGATAATGCTTCTTTCAAAAAAATATTTATGAATTAATTATAATTTTATATTTACATTGTCGATTGTCTATGTGTATATTGTGTAATCATACATTTAGAAATTACTAGTATAGTGAATGTATTTTACATGTATATGTCGTGTCAACGGAAGATTATATATAAATAGTATTTTTATTAAAATAAATATAATATTTATATAAATAAAATTAAATAAATACTATTAATGCAATAGTTTAATTTATTATAAACGACAAATATGAGAAAATCAATTCAATTGTATAATATATAGATATGTTAATAGTTTATGGATACATAATGTAATAATTTGGAGTTGAATAGTTAGGAATTAACTAATTAATTTATTAAAATTTAATTTTAAAAAAATACTCCTGAATACAGGGAGTAGTTTAATATTTCCAATATAATTTTAGTTATTCTTTTTCTTTTTTAAATTTGCTATATTGCATACGTATTAAGAAAATACTTGATAATTAAAACTTTAGTTAGTTTCAAAGTCTTAAATATTAGAAAATAATAAAATTTATCTTTTTCTTTCATAGCCTAGACAATTATTTTTATAGAATAGTCTTAAATCAAGAGTGAATTATAAATAGAAAGAAATTTTAATCCAAAAGTAAATATTAAAATTAAATAAATAAAAGATAAAATAATAAATTAAAAAATAGTGAAAAGACAACTTTGTATAAAATAAAGTACTGTAATAAAGAACAAAAAAATTCAATCAATATTTCTAATATTTTTCATGCTTTTAATATAATATAGATATGCTTTTTGAATATATGATTTCTACTCCAATGAATAAACATTCGTGCATGCATTACATATGATTAGCTTGTGTATTCATTAGTTAGTAATTATGACACTAATTAGCGCTGGCAAAATGAACTCATATTTTGGTGATTCGGTCATATTTTAGTAGTTTGGTTAATAACTTTTTTACATGGGTAAAATATGGGTTTAAATTTATATTCAACCCATAGAAATATGGGTATTCATGGGTAAAATATGGGTAAATATGATTTAATCAAATGGGTTAAGCTTCTAACTTCTTTTCACACAAAATTCATTATATTTTCTAAATTTTTTATGTTTTGTTGACTTAAATATTTTGAAAATTTAAATTTAAATAAACTTATTTTCTTCAAATTTAAGAAAAATATTTTACCTCTAAAAAGTAGAAAAATATTTGTCAAAACTCTCCTCCAATTGCAAATTACAATTCTTTTCGTACTCGACCCAATACCATGATCCCTCCAAAAGCCCTCAACCCCCCACCCTTCCACCCCCAGAGAAAATCAATTTTTTTATAAAATCTTTTTTCTTTATAAAAAATTCAAATTTGGTCATAAAAATTGTAAATCCCCTTGAAAAACTTGTTACGGTTAGAAAACCCAATAGAATGAGCCACTACAAATTAAGGTTATAACTTATAAGCATGAAATACATATGAGAAAAATTAAAAGTTTAATTTTAAAAAAATTCAAATTTTAAAAATATTTTTTTTATCCTAATCCAACACTTGACCCCTCTCAGTTCGAGTGTTGAAATTGAATTTCGAGTCGAAAGTTGTATGTCGAATCTCGTTAGAAATTGGATCGTATGATTAATTTGGGATTGAAATGGAAATCCCAATTTAAAAGTTAAATTTTGCATTGGGTGTCGAATTTGATTTTATGATACAATACAATTAAATAAAATATTTTTGATGTTTTTCATCCAAAAATAAAGTAAATTATTTTATCTATATTAAATTTTAAAGTAGAGTACCATTTGCTCATTAAAATATGAGTAAACTAGTATTTTACCCAATCCATTTCTTACCCAACTCATTTTTACCCATTTAATATATGGGCGGGTTTGAATTATTACCCATTTTAGATTGACCCATTTTCAACTCGCCCAAATTTGACTCTACCCGCCCATTTGCCACTACTAACACTAACGTATACACAATCATGTATACTGTTGACACCCAATTTTTATCCTCTACAATACGAATAAATTATTGAGCTTTAATTTGAACGATTTGAAATAATTGGCTTTCAAAATACAAAGAATATTTTTGGTTTTTTATTTTGGAATTGATTTAATTGTTTCAGATTGATAAAACTAGAAGCTCTTCAATTAATTTGTATTAATTCGTCGTGTAGTCAAATAAGTCAATCAAAATCAATTTGATTACTTTTAATTGGTCAAAATTGCAATTGAATTGGCCAAGTTTTAAATCGAATACCCCTACCCTTGAATCTAAATTTTCAGCTTTTTCTTGAACCCAATTTAATTTTGGACAAAAATCTTGACCCAAAACCACTCAAACCCGGCTATTTCCCCTTTATTTTCAGCTTTGCATACATGTCCATATCACATATATACACACCACATGTGGGGGCCATGCGCCCCCAATTTCCTCTTTTTTCCTTCTTTTTTCTCCTTCACGCATTACATTCTCTCTCCCCGACCCACTCTCCATTCCTTTCTTCTTCGTGAAAACCAGACGAACAACGAAGTCCACACCCAGTGAGCCAACCCAGCCAAATTGAAGAATCTTCCAACATTCACCTCCAACAAACTCCATACATACGTGTTCCACTCCCATTTTCCCTTATCCAATTCGTACCTCGTCCGTTTTGAAATCAAAATTTAGTGTATATCACAGTCAATGATTCAAATCGATGGCTGTGATATGGACTCGTGGATGATTCTCAAAAGATGAGGAATTTAATTTCGAATTCAAACTCTAAATCCACCACCAATTTCCCCGTTTTACCCTTTGGTTTCTCTCTCATTTACTCTATTTTTGGGGCTACATAATCCCCTTTCGTCACCATTTGAGGGGAAGCCATTGGTCGTCTTGGCAACCCTAGTAAATCTCAGACCCGTTCTTGAATCAAAATACCCCAAATTTTAGAAAAGTAAGCATTTTAAGGAAAACTTTGGATCAATTATGAAGATTTCTGAAGTCGAAGACTCCTGATTTCAAGGTCGGTAGTCCGCAAATGTAATTCCTTAGTGGTGGGAAGTCTTCTTCAAGTTGGTCGTCATCAGTTCCTGCCCTGATAAAGGTAATACCCCAATCTCGTTGTTGTTTTTGCAATTTTGTTCATATACTGTGTTTAAATGTGAATGTTGAAGCTATGTTTGCACTCAGCTTGTTTTAACTGAAAATGCTCTGTTAAAGCAAGATTACGTTATGGGTTGGTGTTGTTGATCGTGTTATGTTGTATTTGATTTCAAAGCTTCAAAATGATGCACCTTACTACTTCTTGATTTTGCAAATTAGTTCCTCGATGCGAGTTTAGTTTTTGCTGAAAACATCTTCGAGCTGGGGGTATCTACTGTAAAGAGTCGTCTCTATTTCTACTTTATTTCATCCTTTCTTTTGCAACATGCTCCATCTTTGATCTAGACTTCATGATATGTGGCTGTTCTTAGCTGGTATTATTGTCTCGATGGTTCTTGCCAGTTTTCGGTAGCTGCTGCTTTTGATTTTGTTTACTATTTTATTGAATATAAAATTGATGGTATGTAGGTTTTAGGGTCTTTATTTGGGTGTTATCAAATTTTCCAATCTTGTTACTATAAGAATATGGCCTATTAACATGCTATTCAAGTCGTTCTGGCTTATGCCTTGTCTGAAATTTAAAGTTTTAGAGTCACGGTCTGTGATATAGGTCTTTGTCACATCAAAAGTTTGTTAAACATGCATAAAGAATGGTTGGACTCCCTGCTTGCATCTTTTGATTCAAGAATAGCTTTGTTTTTCCTCTAAGTGACGAAATGTTTAGCTATAACAGTCCTGTTTGTTGCTATCACATTAGGGATTACTGAAAAGTGTTGAAAGCTTGTTTCTGTTCTTTGTTTTGTGTGTTATGTTTAGAGTTAACCGTTGTTGTTGAGTCATAGTGCTGTGTTGCTCTCAAATGACTACAAGTTATGCGTCAATGTCATTTTGGCATGTGTCAAAGCTTGTGCTTTGAAGCTTAACATATGTTTAATTTTTAAGGGAAAATCAACTGCCTATTCTGCTTACTTTTACTTGAGAATGATTGTGTCTTCTATTTCCGTTGATCAAAGACTCCTCAGTTTGCCTCATTGTCAAAGAATGGTTGATAATTAGTCTAGCTCCTCCTTATCTTTGCTTGAATTTCTCATTGCCTTCTTTATATGTTGAAAATGACTTAAGTCAACCGATTTGAATTCTTCGTTTGAAGTGATCTGTTAACTTTTAGTAGGTGTCAAGTTTCGCTTCCTTGAAGTGAATATTTAGGTCTAGTCATTAAAGGCTTGGTTTTATTAGAACTCAAGCATGTATTTTGCTCAAGTTTAGTTATTAGGTCATTGTATTTGGTTTGTTGTGTATATATGCTCTACATATCGCCATCTCACTTCCTGTTATTTCGATTCAATGACTATCTTAGCATTTATTTCATTTATGTAGCATTTTCATTTGCTGGTCAATGTGGTCATTATTCGTGTGATAGGTTTTGATTATACTTCTTTCTGTGGTCTTCTTACTTCATCTTTCGAACTCTTTTCTTTATTTAGTTTACCCATTTCTCATGGTTATCAATTTAATTAGAGTATGATCTACTGATAAGGATTCTTTTCCTTTCTAATTCCTCATTTCTAGTAAGATAGCTTTATTTTTGTCTATTTTTAAGCTACTCTTTGTCTTCCTTTTCTTGCCTGGATTATTGACTAGCAGGATATATGCATATTAACATATGTTCATGCTAATTATTTTGAGTTATTTACATATTTACTCGTTTTGTTACATGTGATTCACTTTGGAGTACTAAATGTGCTCCTCTCCTATCATTTACACCTCGTTGGGCCATGGAGGCCCAACAATCCTCTTTGAGTCAGTCAAAATTCTCAGGATAAGGAAAATACAAATTAAGAGAAGCTGAAATGAAGGTTTTTAAAGGCAAAATAAGTGTGTATACACTGATATATATAGTTTATACACTTAGTGTATACCACAGGCAAAATTGGATCAAGCCCAAAGAACAGCAACAACAGCCTTTGATGGAAATGGGCTAAAGGTCCAAAACTCTCAACCCCCTTCTTTTACTTTATTTTATGTAGTTTATTTGTATTTATTTGAATACTAATTTTTATTGTTTTATTTTTAATCTAATTAAAGTCCCCAAAGTTAGTCATTTATGCTATTTTATTTAAATTTAATTTTTCGTTCTTTAATTCAAAAATGCATGTTTAAGTCTTTAGCACTTAGTTTTTCTTCTAGTTCAAACTTTAGAAACTCAATTTCTCTTTTATTTTTTTTATAAAAACACTCAAAATAAGTCTAAGTAGCAGAAGTCAGTTTCTAGGGATTATTCGTAACTACATATTTACAATATAGGCGTGGTGATCAGTTGGACCTTTGATTAATTAACATTTATTTTTGATTGACTTCCTCCTTTCTTTAATTCACAGGCACAGGAGGTCAAATTCCGATTGTTGGGAAAGTTACTGAATGGATCTGGGACCAAAAGCGGTTAGCGATGACCATTGAATAGGTTTCTTCGGCTAGTTGGGTTAAGAGCACGGAATGTATTTATACCATCACCGTCTTCAAATAAAGTATTTTCTACGGTAGCACCATGAATGGCGCATAGCAAAGCAGCGCCCAATACACCGGCAACTCCAAATGGCCCATAACAAAGCAACACCCAATACACCGGCAACTCCCATCATATGAAAGGGGTTCAAGGTCCAATTATGAAACCCTTGAAAAAATAGGATGAATCGAAATATAGCTGCTACACCAAAACTAGGTGCAAAGAACTAACCAGACTGACCTAGTGGATAAATAAAAAATACAGCAACAAAAACAGCAATTGGACCAGAGAATGCGATTACATTATAAGGTCTCAATCCAAAGATGTTTCGGCTTATATTCCTACTAATGTAATTTCCATTACTAATGGACAAATCTTTTTATCCACCGACCTATTCAATTCTGGAATCAGACCTGCTATTAATGTGGGTATCTTCGTTTCCAGAGTGGGGTCTGTAGCTCATATAAAACCCATGAAATAGGTAGCTGGGAAATTAAAATTAGAACTAGCGTAATTCGCAAAATTAGAAGCCTTTGCACAATTTGCTTCTGATCTTGATAAAGCAACTTAGAATCAATTGGCAAGAGGTCAACGATTACGTGAATTGCTTAAACAATCTCAATCATCCCCTTTCACGATAGAAGAGCATATAATGACTATTCATACCGGAACAAATGACTATCTTGATTCATTAGAAGTTGGACAGGTAAGAAAATTTCTTGTTGAGCTACGTACTTACTTAAAAACTACTAAACCTCAGTTCTAAAAAATCATATCTTCTACCAAGACATTTACCGAGGAAGCAGAAGGCCTTTTGAAGGAAGTTATTCAGGAACAAATAGACCATTTTATACTTCAGGAACAAGTATAAAGAAATATTTATCACTTTTGTCTTAATACAACAACAACAACAACAACAACAACATACCCAGTAGAATCCCACAAGTGGGGTCTGTGGAGGGTAGGATGTACGCAGACCTTACCACTACCTCATAGAGGTAGAGCGGTTGTTTCCTGGGAACCCTCATCTCAAAAACCCATTGACAGAATAAACTAGATATAACCCAAAAAAGCACATGGCAATACGTACATATGATACGATTACACAGAAACAACAAATAATTACAACACATGTTATCAAACACTACTACACTTTTATCTTAATCTTAATAGAAAAAGGAATTAAGCATCTTGGATTCAAATATTCAAAAAGTCTTTCTTGCTATCAAAATCTAAAAATATATACAACAACAACAACATACCCAGTGAAATCCCACAAGTGGGGTCTGGGAAGGGTAGAATGTACGCAGACCTTATCACTACCGAAGTAGAGATGCTGTTTCCTGGAACTCTCATCTCAAAACTCCTACGCAGAACGGACTAGATATGATCAAAAGTAAAAGTAAAAGAAAGCACATGACAATACGAAGGTATAACATAATTAACACATAAACAACAAATACTGAAAATTACGTACTAGAAAGAAAACACTGGTACTCAATCCTATAGGCCATCTGACTGCCTAACCCTACTAATCAATTATCCTACTATCCTAATTTACGACCTCCACTTTTTCCTATCTAGGGTCATGTCCTCCGTGAGATTAAGTTTCGCCATATCCTGTCTAATCACCCCCCCCAGTACTTCTTCGGTCTACCTCTACCCCTCTGAGTACCACCTAAAACTAACCTCTCGCACCTTCTAACAGGAGCATCGAAACTCCTTCTCTGCACGTGATCAAATCATCATAATCTCGCTTTCCTCATCTTCTCCGCCACCGGAGTCACCTCTAGTTTCTCTCGAATGGCCTCATTCCTAACCTTGTCGCTCCTGCTATGACCACATATCCATCTCAACATCCTCATCTCTACAACGTGCATCTTCTGGACATATGCATTTTTTATAAGCCAACACTCCATCCCATACAGCAAAGATGGTCTAACCACCAATCTGTAAA
>DF367895.1:0-21008 GCA_000787875.1 Solanum virginianum | reverse complement strand
GGCTCTTATGAACTTAAAGGTTGTAAGTTGTGAAAATATGAAAAGTGTGATGAGTTTGAAACAATATATGTTCCTAGCACTATGAAAAAGATAAATACCCTTAATTTTGATATAAAGCCCGAATTGCCTTAAAAGCTATTTTACAACATTTGAAATAGTTTGTAAGATTTCTTTCTTGAAATTTTAAATTCTAAAAGAATTTAAGACATATAATATGTTATCTTTCGAACAAGAACGTTTACTACTCTTTTCGAATTTTGATATGAATTTTATGTATATGACCTCGCATGACTCTACTCGTGCCAGTTATGATCTCGTTCACCAGTCCCGGGCCAGTTATTATCATGCATATTATATATATATTTTGAAGTAGGTTGGATACGGCGGGTCGGTTTGCCCATAGGCCGGCTTTGCTTAGTTTGGAGCTATAAGGAGCTGGGCTTTGAATATGTTGGCATTATGACGTGTGAGTGCTGGGCCTCGTTCGCTCCAGCTTACATAAGTGTTGGGCCTCACTCGCCTCGGCTCACTTTTCAGCATGATGTCCTCTCTGTACTATGATACGTGAGTGCTGGGCCTCACGTAAGTGTTGGGCCTCGCTCGCCTCGGCTCACTTATCGGCATGATGTCCTCTCTATACTATGATACGTGAGTGTTGGGCCTCGGTTGCCCCGGCTCACCTATCCTACGTTTGTGGTTTGTGTTGGAGATTTCAGAGATTTGAACATTCTGGTGTGAGGTAGTGGTATGGCACAAGTTTGGAGTTCACCATCATTCTGGTACGCTATGCATTAATTTGAGATTTTGAACAAAGAAATATTTTCTAATATTTGCATATGTGTTTGACTACTATACCTCCGTTGGTCTATCACTCTCATTATATTTTGTACTTTCTGCTTTACATATTCAGTACATATTTTGTACTGATCCCCTTTCTTCGGGGGCTGCATTTCATGCTCGCAGGTACAGATACACAGAGTAGCGGGCCACCAGCTTAGGATCCCTACCTACCTTTTGAAAAGCTCCTTTGCTTTGGAGAAACTATTTGGTATATATGCTACTTCTTTATTTTGTATTATGTTCATTTGAGGGTATGACGGGGCCCTGTCCCATCTTTTGATTCTGTTAGTCTGTATAGAGGTTTGTGGACACCTGTGTGTATGGAATTTGGTCGTTTGTATGATTCTGTATGTATACTATGTATGTTTGGCGGTTTAACCGTAACAGTGACCTTGTTGGCCCGCATGTCTATATATATATACATGTACTATTTGTTGGGACGTTTCTATATGCAGGTGGGTAGTCAGTAAAATAGAGAAAACTCTACCAAAATTTCTATAAATAAGTAGTGTTATAATTGGAATTTGACTTCGTATGTATGTTCGGGTGCCCCAATCGGGCACTAGTCGCGGCCCACGGGATTGGGTCGTGACAGAAATGATATCAGAGCAGTTCATCATTAGAGTGTCCATAGACCATGTTCAGTATAGTCTTGTTTATCGGTGTGTCGTGCACTATATCTATAAATAGGAGGCTACAAGACATTTAGGATATCATCTGCTTAGAAAGGCAAGTTTACAGTAGAAGGTGAGATTCTTGATGGATTATAACAAATGGGAGGTCTTTCTCAATGGTGATTCAACTCGCACATTTATGTTATTGGAAGTTGTATCTGGTGGCTTAGTGCAGGTGCGTAAAATGCCATTTCTTTACTACTTGTTGGAAGCTTGGCTTGCTGTTCTAGATTACCTCCATTTCTAGCTGAACTACGGAGAATTCTTGGAGTCATAAGTATGCTCCTTTCGTAGAAGTTTGTTATTGGTGCATCTATAAGATCTCGCAATATAAAATGATATCGAGGCATATGCTCGTCATTTCCAATTTTAGTCTTCTGAGATTTAAGAGCTAATGTAAAGCAAGGTAACTTGAGTAAAAGAGAAAAATGAGATGGTTGGGAGAAAAGGGGTGTCAGGAGATGGAAAAAATCTAGCCTAGTGACCTGTATAACCATTCTCTTTGTTTCATTAGTCAGGTGGTTATGAGAATGTCTAAGAGTAATATCAAATCTTATTATTCGATATATAATGGTAGTAGATTCATTTTTGAGAGAGATATGTCAACGCTAATGGAAGCGGCATGGTCAACGTAAGGACTGGGAATAGACTGGCGGTCATACAACTTGAAGAAAGTTATCTCCCTCTGTCCAGGTAATTGGATTGGAGTTGGTGATTTGTATTGTCAAAACGGTAGATACTATATTAAAGAAAAATCAAGAGGGACTATACTCCTGTTAAGATGCCATGTGATTAGCCAAAGCTTCTGTTAACTAAGTAGAGATTGGTAAAGAGGTAAATGGTTGTATATATTCTCTGGAAGGACAAGAGATGGACATCGAAGTGCTGATTGTTTGCTTGCTGTGAAAAATGAAGACTGAAGATACACTGAATGGGATTTATGGGTTTGAGGTATCTCTACTTGTACATCCACTCGTGTTTATGTGTATCATTTTCTACAAAGTGTTTACACATATCACACCCTTACTTTTATTCTATTCTCGTCTCATAACCCAATCCCTCCCATACACTTCTTTGGAACTACTTCATGGCAAATTGATAAACTTGGTTTCGATAAGAATACTTTTCTGGGTAATTGTTTTCTTGATTTGTATACCAAGTTTGGTGCAAAAAAGTTGATGCTTTAAAAGTCTTTAATGAAATACCCTGCAGGAATGTCGTGTCTTGGAACATGTGCTTAAGAGTGCTTCTTTAGTTGGGTAATATGTACAATGCACGCCAATTATTTGATGAAATACCTGAGAGAGATGTTGTGATTTGGAATTCCATGATTTCTGGGTACGCTTCAGGTGGGTCATTTCGGAATGCTATTAGTGTTTTTTTTGGGAAATGCAAAAGTATGGTATTAGGCCTAGTGGATATACTTTCTCAATATTGATTTCCTATGTAGAGTTTTCTTTTAATGGCAAGGAAATACATGGAAATATGCTAAGAAATGGTATTGATTTGTCTAATGTGATAGTTGGGAATATATTATTTGATATGTATGGAAAGCTTGGGCTAATGGACTATGCTATTGGTGTCTTTTTAGTCATGGAGACGGTGGATATTATTTCATGAAACTCACTGATTTCGAGCTGTTGTAAATCAGGGTATGAAGATACAGCACTGTCTTATTTCTCTTTTATGAGAAATTGCAAATATCCCCTGGATGAGTTCACAATGTTATTGATGCTTATTAGATGCTCTAATTTACGCAGTTTGGATAAGGAATTGAAGATTCAGCTTGCATATTCAAGGATTCAAGTGTTTGGGACATAGCTCTGTGCAATTCAATGATTTTGAGCTATGCACTGAACAACTTAGAAGAAAATGCTTTATGCCTATTTGTCCTAACTTTAAGGAAAAACATTAGAACTACTGAGCTTACACTTAGCTGCATTCTGAGCTATGCTACAGCCTTCCTTGTAGATCTGGGAATTTAAGCTCATTCTTTGGTCATCAAGTTAAGGTTTGTATTCGATCCTGTTATTTCCACTTCACTTGTAAATATGTACTGTAAATATGGATTGGTTGATTCCACCTCAAATATTTTCGATGACCTCCTGACAAGAGATTTGATATCATGGAACACCATGATCTTTGGGGCTGGCTATCAATGGTGAACCTATTAAATCACTCAGCCTTTATTATGAACTTCTTGAAGTCGGTGGTCAACCTGATCGAATAATATTGATTGCTCTTCTGTTAGCTTGCAGTTATGGTGAATTTGTTAATGAAGGCATAACTATAGTTTCTTCAATGGAAGGGAATATGGAGTTACGCCTGGCATTGAGCATTACTCTTGTGTTGTGGACATGATGATCAAGGTTGTTAAAATTGATACTTCTTGCTCGTGATATTTATGGGGACTTGAAAGAAACTGAAAAGGTTGTAGGGAAGTTAATGGAACTAGCACCAGAATCATCTCTGCCTTATTTCAGTACTAGCGCAAGTATACGAGTCTAGGGGAAAATAGGATGGCTTAGTCCTGGTCAGGAAGGAGATGAAAGAGAGAACAAAAAAGAAAGTAGTTAGTTACAGTTGGATTAGATTACGCAACCGTGTAATCATGTTCCAATGAAACCAAAATTCTTTGTTGTGGCAATAAGGACACTGGCATTTATTCAATGTTAAGGCTACTGACTGAGGATACATGGGATGAACTTGTGCCTAGCAGTTACGTCTGGGAGTATCAGCTGCTAAACAGATGAGTATAGTGCACAGATGGAAAAGCTTGTCATTAGCAACAAGTATATGTCAGGCATACTTGTTTCAACTTTGTGATGCTGAGAAAATGAGTCCTTTTGGTCCAGTTATTAACTGGTTTTTCTGGCTTGTGTGTAGCCAGTTTGCAATATAGCATAGTACACCAGCAAAGTGCTTAAATTTTCAGCATAGCACACTATACTAGCAAATGCCTTGCACAACTTTTCCTACTATAGTTATCTTTGTTCTCTATGAAATTTGCTCTGTGATTGATTGACACCATCAATCACGATTAAATCGATAATGCTAGAAAAAAAAGAACAACAGGACTTGGAGCTGCAAAACCAGTTATGACTCCTGTAGATACCAATATAAAATTGTCATCAAGAAGGGATGATGATCATCTATCAGAAGGGTTGTAATTGGTTATGTAGTTAAACTTGGAGATTCACTTATCATTTGGTAGTCTAAGAAGTAGACTACAGGCTCAAGAAGTTCAGTCCAGAGTACATTGGCCATATTAAATTACTCGTAGATGTTAGAACTTGAGTTTTTGTGCATTGGAACCGTTATGGGAATTTAGGACAAAAGTGATATTATTGAAAGTTTAGAGACCAAAGTGATATTTTTAGAATATTTGGGGCCAAAGTGGCATTAGTAGAAAGTTTGGGGCCAAAGTGGCATTTTCAAAGGAAGGTTCATGAAGATTGGTGGGGCCCACAAGATAGATGTTGAGTTTTGATTGGGCCAAGTATGATATACTTGGCAAAAGTTGATTCGACAAAGTATTTATATATACACAAGATATCTTCCATTTGTTGGAACAAAAATTCTATACTTGGAAAAAAAGTTCCAAGAACAAGAACACCAAATAGTGTCTCAGGTTACTGTAGCAGAGCCCTATAATTTGCGTTTTTCGATTCTAAAATTGTTTTGACATTACAAATCTCGTATATCGAGTCCCCTAAGTAGCGTGGAGGCGTTAGTTGGGAAAGAAAATGCTTTGTTCTACAACTTTGAAGAGTTAAGCTCATCTAAGGGGTTTGAAAGGTATGGATGTTTCTAATCTTGTTTTATGTAAATTAAAGGTTCTATGTATTTTGTAGTATGTTGAAATGAAAGAAAATCATGAAAGTGTAATGTTGGAAGTGAGTTGTGTGGGTTGAAGGGTGAAGCCAAGTGGGTGTATTATGGCATGTTATGTTGTGTGGTGTTAGAATTATGAATTTATGTTTAGCTAGTGTATTGTGATTATCATAGAGTGAAGAAAGCATTGGAAATTCATTTATATGCTTTTGTAGAAAGTGTTGGCCGAAATTGAGGTTTGTATGCTATGTTGTGTTGGGTCATGTTGGACTTATGAATTAATGCTTATTTAGTCCATTATGATCATGGTAGTGTGAAGGAATGGGTGGAAATCGTCTTTATGTATATGTTGGTATATTGGGGTCGAATTGGGTATATGTACATAATATAATGTTATCTCGTATTAGAATTATGAATTTGATGCTTATGTAGTAGAATATGATCCTTGGAAGGTGAAGGGATGCTTGGACATCATCTAAATGTGTATTATATATACTTGATTACATGATATGGTTATTGTAGTATGAAGGAATGGGTGGAAATTACCTAAATGTATAGGATAGTATGCTGTCCAGATTTTTGTAATTATGATAAAGTGAAGTTATTTAGTATATTTGTTGTTATATTGGCATTGGAATTGATTCTTGATATTGTGGGTTGTTGTTGTTGTTGTTGTTGGCTGATTTGAGCCGAGTTGGAATCTCGGGGTAACATTATCTTAAGGGGAGGTGCTGCCAAAAATTTTGTAAGATTAAGGGTAAATTTGGAATTTAGCGCTAAGGAGTCTTTAGTTAATCATCTGATATCATTATGAATTATTTGTAGGCGTTGGGCTTCTGGAATATAAGTTGAATTGGCTTGACATTGCGATTAGCTTGGCGAAGAAAGAGAGGTATGTAAAGTATCCTTTTCTTTTTGGCATGACCTAGTTCAAATTAGGCTATGATATAATCCCCGAGGGTACTCTATTCCTGCAATCCGAGCTTGTGTACGGTCTGTATTCATTCTTTGGCATTCTTATGTTAGTCTTGTCATAATATGGAATCTTATGATTTTTTTTAAGTTTGTAAGTTGCAAAATATGGAAGCTTTGAGAGGAAACTGTAAATGTCCGTAATTTTTGAAAGATAGCTCGGATTGCTTCGAAAACATTTTTGTAATTTCTCGTAGGAACTTGTATGACCTAGGAGAAGTATGTAAAGCACTTGTTTGATGGCATGACTTAGTAAACTTAGTTATTGTTGTAAGCTTCGTAAGATCTCTCTTCCTTTGCAATTCGGATACAAATATATCTCATGTTCGTTTCTTGGTATTCTTGTAGAAATTTAACTATGTTTTGACTTTTGTGCATTCAAGGTCCGCAAGTTGTAAAAGTATGGCCAGTTTGATGCATTTGGGAGAAAATGTTTTCCTAAACCTTTGAAAAGCGTATAACTTTTAATAAAAATTCCAAATTTTCTTAAAAATCGTTTTAAGACGCTTCCTAATAGTTTGCATGAGATGGATGGAATATGTGCCTTTTAATTCGGGCTAGCTCGGGTTTCCAATGGTCGTGGGACCCGCGATACCCTTTTTGGCAAATTTCGATAACGGATAGCTCGGGTTTCCAATGGTCGTGGGACCCGAGACTCTCTTTTTGGCAAATTTCGATAACCTTGGAGAAATTTTAGAAAAAGTAAGTAATAATGATAATAATGATAATTTTTAGATTAGTAAGCATAAACTTGGGTTAAACACTAAAGGTTACTTTTAGATTTCATGTCTAGAAGTTTATCTCCTAATTCTAAATTCTTGCGAGTTGGGAGTTGTTAGGAGTCAACTTTAGAGTTTGTATTATTTATGAAGGTTGTCTTGATGGAAATCCGTTCAGCTAAGTTTAGGTTTCAAACTATAGGATTATAGTTGTTCTTATGTTAGATTAGCATCAGTTAAGCCGAATCTTGTCTACCCAATTAGTTTAATTTCTTGAGGTTTCTCTATGCTGAAGAAAAGAGGAAGAAAGTTTGGCAAGTTAGTTGACTCCGTTTCTATAAAGTTTTTTGCCTAGTTGCCCAAGGAATCTGTATGAAAATGGAGAGTGTGAGTTTGAATAGTAGTGCTAGAGTTATCTGTATTGCTGGGTTTAAGTGCCATGTCTAGGTTCGGGTAATGTGTCTTTGAGGTTTGTAAAGTGACAGGATATATCATAGCTATTATTTCGATCTCATGAATGACCTTGTCTTTGCATGCAAATATTTTATTTATGTTTGGGATTTGTGATAATGATTTTGTCCGTATATATATATATATGTATGTTCCAATGTTGACATTACACCAGGGCGCGACTCGGTTATTCAAGCGGTCTAGGGTTGGTATTTTAACATTGTACCTGGGTGCAACTCGATTATTCAAGTGGTCCATGATTGATATGTTGTTACCGTACCTGGGCGCGACTCGATAATTGAAGCGGTCCAGGATTGATATGTTGATACTGTACCTGGGCACGACTCGGTAATTCAAGCGGTCCAGGACGTATCCTTAGTGGGCGCGACTTATCTAGTGAATTTGATATGGCAATGGTATGAAAAATGATTGTTGGTGTTGTTGGGTTGTTGTTGTTGTGTTGTTGGTTAATTGGAGTCGAGTTAAGGCGGCCCAGGATTGATATGTTGGCATGATGACTTATGAGTGCAGTGGTCTTCCCTGGCTCACTTACCCTATGTTTGATATTTTTGGATATACGATGGCTCACTTATTCTATGGTTGGTATGTTGGAAAAGTAAATGTTATGATCTGAGTCTGAACCCTGAACGGAGACATTGTGATAATGTGGATATACTTCCTCTCTGTACTTTCATTTCGGTTATCCCTTAGTTGTATGTATCGAGAAGTAAGTATGTCAATATTCTTGGGATATGCATTTACATGTATATTTTGGCCTTGTTTGCTATACACCTTTTTATTCTGGTAATTAAGTACTTTGAAATTTTAGGTGTGCATTTGACCACAGTATCTTTATTTTAATGGTTGTCCGGATACATATACTCTGTACTTTCTGCTTTACATATTCGGTAAGTCCTTCATACTAACCTCCTTCCTTTGGGGGGGCTGCGTTCATACCCGCAGGTCTTGATATTCAGCTTGGTGACTCAGCAGCTTAGGACCTCTTTTCGCAGTTTGTAGTGCTCCCCTACTCCGGAGCCTACTGTTGGTATACATGCATACTTTTGCATTTATGTATATATATATAATCGTTCAGGGGTATGATGGGGCCCTATCCCATCCTGTGAGTCCGTCAGTCTGTTAGAGGTCTGTAGATACATACGTGGGGGTTATGCCCAGCTCGTCTAATTAGACTTGTATGGTATATTTGACATGCATGATATTTGGTTGGACCTGTTGGATTCTGTCGGAATTTGTGACTACGTTACTATTTGTGTTGGCATAAGCCGTCTTTTTAGAAATTTGGTTTGGTAATTGCATCTGGGTGCCCAATTCGGGCACTAGTCATGGCCCATGGGGTCGGGTCGTGACAGTAGAATAGGCAAGAGTGCCTAGGAGTTAGATCTGTCAGTTGATTGGGAAGCAGAGCACTACTTCGTGTTTCTATGCTTCGTAAGGGTGCTGGTGATCCTTTCAAAACTTTTCCTGTGGAGGATATTCAAGTTACGAAGGAGCTATCTTATAAAGAACAACCCGTAGCTATAATGGACCGTCGAGTCAGGAAATGGCGAAACAAAGATGTGGCTTCAGTAAAGGTACTATGGCGAAATAACAATAGAGAAGAAATGACCTGAGAAGTGGAGGAGCAGATGAAAAGGAGATACCCTTATTTATTTCCCATGCTTATAGGTAACTTAATTTCCTTGTTAAACTATGATGTGTGATAATTAAGTTGTTAATAGTTGGTTGTTGTATTATGAAAGTTGGAACTTATAAGGTGTATGTGACATTCGAGGATGAATGTTCTTAAGGGGGGGAGGATGTTAGAACCCGTATTGTGGTGTATTGAAACCATTACGAAATTTGGGATTATGTGACATTACTGAAAATTTTGGGGCCAATGTGGGGACTTTTCAAAATGGTTTCTTAAAGACATGGGTGTGGTGTCCCACTTGACTCTTGTGGGATTTTACTTGGGCCAAGTGTGATAACACTTGGCCAACTTATATGGTGTACCAATATATATATATATATAAGTATACCTTTACCCTTCAAGACATTTTTCCCAAAACTAACTAAAGCTCCCAGTTGTAGCACCCTCTCGGGTTGCTACAGTAAATTTTAAAAAAATTGTAAATTTTGATTCTACAATTATTTTGACACTTCAAGCATGGTATATTGAGTCCCCTAAGTGGCGTGGAGGCGTTGGTTGGTCAAGAAAACGCTTGGTTTTTCGGCTATAAAGATTTGGGTCTAGAAATGGGTGTGAAAGGTATGATGATTTTTAGCTTTGCTTTATGTAAATTAAAGGTTGTATGTATGTTAGTGTATGCTAAGTTGAAAGAAAACCTTGAAAGTATAGCTTGTTGTAGTGAATTATGAATTTGGGGGTTGAGGGTCAAAAATTGAAAAAAATTTAAATATGTTGGATTATGGTGATATATTGTTTTTAAACCATGAATTGGTGTTTAAATAGCTTGAAAATGATCATTGTGGGGTGATTGAAGTATTGGAAATTATTTGTAGATATATGGAAAGTTGGTTGAAATTGGAGTTCATATATGTAGATTAATGTTGTGTTGTAGCGTTGGAAGCATGCGTTTGACGTTTATATGATTCTTTGAAGGTATAAGAGGGCTTGAACATTATGTATATGTAAATGTGAGCTGCTGCCCTGTTTTTGTTGTCTTGTTAAAGTGAGGTTATCTAGTGAATTTGATATGGCAATGGTATGAAAAATGATTGTTGGTGTTGTTGGGTTGTTGTTGTTGTGTTGTTGGTTAATTGGAGTCGAGTTAAGTCTCGGGGCAGCCTATTTTTAGGGGAAGTACTGCCAAAATTTTTATAAAATTAGCGGCAAACTTGGGATTTAATATTTAAGGCCAAAAAGGATTTTACCTGATCATGAGCGTTATTGTGATTTTTTATAGACGTTGGACGCCTGTACAACATTTGAAATAGTTTGTAAGATTTCTTTCTTGAAATTTTAAATTCTAAAAGAATTTAAGACATATAATATGTTATCTTTTGAACAAGAACGTTTACTCCTCTTTTGGGATTTTTGACATGATTTTATGTATATGACCTCTCATGACTCTACTCGTGCCAGTTATGATCTCGTTCACAGATTTCCGAGCCGGTTATTATCGTGCGTATTATATATATATTTTGAAGTAGGTCTTCTTAGGGGACTCGATATATGAGGTTTATACCCTCAATTTAACTTTGAGATGGAAGAAATAGAATTTCAAGGTTCCCAGGTGGTGGCCGAGACTGCCCATGGGCTGGCTTTGCTTAGTTTGGAGCCATAAGGAGCTGGGCTTTGAATATGCTGGCATTATGAAGTGTGAGTGCTGGGCCTTGTTCACCCCGGCTCACGTAAGTGCTGGGCTTCGCTCGCCTCGGCTCACTTACATGCCCGCAGGTACAGATGCACAGAGTAGCGGGCCACCAGCTTAGGATCCCTGCCTACCTTTTGAAAAGCTCCTTTACTTGGGAGTAACTATTTGGTATATATGCTACTTCTTTATTTTGTATTATGTTCATTTGAGGGTACGACGGGGCCCTGTCCCATCTTTTGATTCTGTTGGTCTGTATAGAGGTCTGTGGATGCCTGTGTGTATGGAATTTGGTTGTTTGTATGATTCTGTATGTATACTATGTATGTTTGGCAGTTTAACCGCAGCGGTGACCTTATCGGCCCGCATGTCTATATATATATATAAGATTACTATTTGTTGGGATTTTTCTGTATGCAGGTGGGTAGTCAGTAAAACAGAGGAAACTCTGCCGAAATTTCTGTAAATAAGTTAGTGTTATAATTGGAATTTGGCTACGTATGTATGTCCGGGTGCCCCAATCGGGCACTAGTCGCGGCCCACGGGGTTGGGTCGTGACACAAAAGTCAAAATATGAATAAGTTCCATAAGCCTACCAAGAAATGAACATAAGACCTGTTTAGGCCTGAATTGTAAAGGAAGAGGGATCTTTCGAAACTTATAACATTAGCTACGTTCAACTAAGTCATGCCAAAGAACGAAATGCTTTACATACCTCAATTCCTTCGCCAAACTAATCCCAGTGCCATGCTAATTCACCTTATACTTCTGGATGTCCAACATCTACAACACTTCACCAAATTCGCTAAAGAACCTCATTTTCATCACAATTACAAATATATATATATATATATATATATGTATGTATATCATATTCAAGCATTCTATCATCCTCCAAGAGTCATATTACATCAACTAAACGCCAACCGTATATATATATATGTATGTATATCATATTCAAGCATTCTATCATCCTCCAAGAGTCATATTTCATCAACTAAACGCCAACCGTATACTTCCAACGCCACAACATAACACTTTATTACATTCTTGGACTCAAATTTTGGCCAAACTTCAAATATTCATATGAACAATTTTCAATACTTCTTTCACCCCACTAAGATTATATTCATGCCAATTAAACACAATTTCATCGTTCCCAAACAAAATAACACTATATACATACATCTCCACAATTCGACCCTTAACCCCCAATATTCACAAGTCACTTTAACATGAAATCTTCCATGGTTTTTTTTCAATTTAACATACTACAACACACCTACCATCTTTATATTACATAAAATAAGACTAGAAATCACCATACCTTTTAAACCCCTTAAATGGACCCAAATCGTCAAAGTCGTAGAAAGAGGCATTTTCTTGGCCAACCAACACCTCCATGCTTCTTAGGGAACTCGATTTATAAGGTTTATACCCTCAATTTAACTTGGAAATGGAAGAAATAGAATTTCAAGGTTCCCAGGTGGTGGCCGAGACCTCTCTGTTCCTTGGCTTCTTATTTGTTTGTATAATGACTCACAGCAGCAGTTTTGTTTTCTTGTATCCAGACCTTGAGTAAATAGTCAAAGATAAGAAATAGGACAAATTCACTCACCCAGAACCTGCCAGATATTTTTCCAAACAAATCTGATTCGGTTCATGTAGTAGAGCCGAAAGAATGGTGGGTGAGGCATGACTAAAAATAGGAAAACAAATAGTCAAATAGAACCACAAAAAGACCAACTATGGCACCCCCCTCCTCCTCCTCTTCTATGATTCCCACTCATGCTACAGTAGATTTCTGGTATTTGGCTCAACCCCTTAAAATGAAAATATATAGCAAATAAAGAAAAGGGTCTTCCTAAACACTCTCAAAACTTACAAGAAAAAAATGATAAGAGCAATTTCTCTTACATACTCACATATGTATATATATATATATACACACACAAGAATATAACCAAACTTTACCAAGTGTAATACACTTGCCCCACTCTAAATCCAACAAATTTCAAGTGGCACCACCAAGTTCTCCAAGGGCCCAAAGTTTTGAAAACTACACTTTGATCCCCAAACTTTCTAAAAATATCACTTTAGTCTCGAATTTTCCAAGAATACAATATCAGTTCCAATTTCGTAGTGGTTCCAATACCCGACAATACAGGTTCTAACAATGATGATGATAAGGACGAGGATGAGGATGAGGATGTTTATGTTCATGAGGAAAGAATGACATAGTAGTTTCTTTGAAGTTGGTGGACTAATCGGGGCATCTACAAGTGAATCTTCTAGAGATGGTGAGCTAGTAATTTCTCCGAATTTCAGGGTTGAAGTGCCCTCATCACTAGGAGAATGGGCAATTGGTGTATCTTCCAAAAGTATTTCCCCGGAGAAACTTGGAGTTGAGAGAATGTTGGTCAAAGTTTAGACAATTTTAAAAATGCATATTAATATTAATTACCTTATGTATTTTCACTCTAGATAATCAGAATGTGGCTAGCAAAATGGGAAGGATGGAGTACTCCTTGTCGACACCCAGTTTTGACCTTTCATAATATAAATTAATTATCTAGCTTCTTCAATTTTTTCAACAAATTGAAATAATTATTTTTGAAAAAATTCAAAATCTATGAAATAAAACAATAGAAAGATGTTTCTAGAAATATTTCTTTTTTTACCTATCAATATAGCATTGTTTTCTAAGTCTAAGATAACAAGAGAAAATTGTAGCTGAAAGAAAAGAAATTTCGAAGTCTCCAACTTATTCATAAAACAATATTGTGCAGATGAAGAAAAAACACCTGTTTTTCAGGTAAGCAAAGTGGTGGATGTATATTTTCTTGCAAGCTGATGGACTGGAGTGAAAATGAGCACCTAGTATTCGAACATTATATCGAGAAACTTTCTCTACTACTTCTTCTCTTTAAAAAGAAGGGACACCTTATGTTCTTGACTCAACATCTATATTTCGACTAATCCAACCACCTCCATCCTTTGGGATAAATAAGGGATAGTAAAGAAATATTCACTTCTTATCTATTAGCTATGCCTTATGAACTGATTACACACTCTAACTCGCTGTCCATGGATAAATTGTACAAAGAAAACTCCATAATCATGTTATATTTCACTAACAAGAATCACAAAAATTTGCATAAAGTTGCAACGGCAACCACAAAAAAGAACATAGTAGCACTGATAATTGTAAGAATTTAAAATTCCTTCTCATTTTACAACTGCCTTTTATTCAAAAAATATATTGTATGTTAGAACGTAATGAAAATGTTGGAAGTAGTCTATAACCACAAGGTACGACCCTAACATATTACCAAAATGAAAGACAACAGTTTTAAAATAATAGTATTTAATTACATACCCAAATTAGTCCTCCTACTTCCTCACATATGAGTTTAGAAAATTTTAAGAGTTAGGAGCTAGCTATCATTGAGCACCAATCTTTGATTGGCTTTGATGCAACAATTACTCTACAGTACATTTGGAAGCTTGACATTACATTTGCCTACGAATTAATTATGCTATTACTTTTCATCTGATAAAGAACACTTGAATTCTTCCATAGTTACAATATTGGTTGCGCTACTTTAATGGTAATTTATACAATACATCCAAAAATAGCTACCTGCTACTTTACTAACTCATTTGTAATTGGAACCGATCAGAAAAATATATGTTAGAATTCGTCACCTCTTTAGATTGGCAAAATTTACAGCTCCATCTCTTCAACGCTAAAGTTGGAAATGCTTTATTTTCACAGTGATATATACAGTGTTTCTTCTTCTTCATCTTCTTTTTTACTGGATTTTGGGCGGTCTATTGTTATGTTCATTTGAACGATTCATATGGCTGAAATACATGCAATCATCTGTTCACTATTGCTTGTTGTCTTTTTTGGGCTGCCATTTTTAATTCCTTAGTTTCTATCGCATGTACAGACTATTATTGCAGTGGCTCTACTGAATATTTTCAGGTCTTTTCCTTTGTTATGTTCAAACTTTTGTATGGTTGAAATATGTCTAATTATACATTCAGGATGGTTAATTTATCAATTTTGGGCTATCACTTTTGATTTGTTAGTTTCTATTGCATCTAAATACTATAGTTGTATTGCCTCGGCATTGTACATGCTTCCTGCTCCTCTACAACTACCTTTCGCCCAACATGATCATGAACGAAGACAAAGAATTGCGTAGATAGGAGGATGCTATTCCAATGGGTGCAGGATCTACTTCAACATAATGTTCAATACCCTATGCTTCAGTTTCTTCTTTTTTTAATAATTTGGACACCACGGAACAAGTATCAAGTCCCATGTGCAAATTTTGTGCAGTCTGTCACCATATGCCTTATTTAAATAAAGTATAGCCTGCTGAACCTCCAAAGTTTAGGTAAATTCACTTACAGCCATTAAAAGTAAGCTCTAAGTTTTTATTTGATATGTACATGCTGGGCTGTTTTTGAAATGTTAAAATAGGAAAAAGCATATTTTCAACTCTAAAAATTGCTACTCTTTTTTTCCTGGCTTACTAGTCTCTAGAGCTGTCATGAATAACCAGGCACGCGCATGGTCTATTGGTGCAAAACTACGTTGAACAACCAAATATAAGGATCAAATGTGATTGATAGAATCTCTAACTTAAAATAAAGAATTTTTGGTTAATAAAAATTTTATATTTCACCAATAATTCTGTAAGTTAAATTTTATCGATCTAAATTTGGTTCATAGACCAAACGATATTGAGAATAATAAGGCCTTGTTTAAGAAATTCTATAATGATTATAATATTTCAATAGGCAATAGCCATGATCCAAGAAAGTTAAATCAATAAATATCATTCTTCTTAGAATTTGATCAAATAAAAATATGAACCTTGGTAGAACATATTTAAGTTCTTATAATATTAAGAAAGAAAAATGATCTTCTAAAAATTCAAAAGCGTCATTTAAGTTTCGGGAGAAGGAGCTGGTGTTGGTTGATCGTGCTCATGATGGTGCCCTTCATGACCATGGTGATGGTGATGGTGATGGTGCCCTTCATGATCATGGTGATGGTGATGGTGCCCTTCATAATCTTAGTGAAGGTGATGGTGCCTTTCATCACCATGGTGATGGTGACCTTGATGATGGTGGTGGGTGGGGGTGGGGGTGATGGTGGTCATAATGAGGATGATGATGATAAGGACAAGGATGAGGATGTTTATGTTCATGAGGAAAGAATGACATAGTAGTTTCTTCATAAGTTGGTGGACTAATGGGGGTATCTACTGGTGAATCTTGTAGAGATAGTGAGCTAGTAATTTCTCCAAAAATTGGGGTTGGAGTGTCCTCATCACTAGTAGAATGGGCAATTGGTGTATCTTCCAAAAGTATTCTCCTGGAGAAACTTGGAGTTGAGAGAAACAAAAGGCAAAGGAGTAAACAAGGGAGTAAATGCAAAGAAGTGGCCATTTTTTCCAATTCACTAAATTGTATTTCTAATTGCAATGGTGAGAAAAGCATAAAGAAAATATTAGTTTATATTGAGGAGACATGGTCTTTTGGTATTAAATTTTAATTTCTTTTATTTTCATTANTAAAAATGCATATTAATATTAATTACTTTATGCATTTTCACTCTAGATAATGAGAATGCGGGTAGTAAAGTGGGAAGGATGGAGTACTCCTTGTTGACACCCAGTTTTGACCTTTCACAATATAAATTAATTATGTAGCTTCTTCAATTTTTCAACAAATTGAAATAATTATTTTTGAAAAAATTCAAAATCTATGAAACAAAATAATAAAAAGATGTTTCTAGGAATATTTCTTTTTTTCTATCAATTCCACTCCAACTTAAATAAAATTTAACCAAAATTAGGTACGGTGGAAGAAGATAGCAGTGCTTTCTAAGTCTAAGGTAACAAGAGAAAATTGTAGCCGAAATAAAAGAAATTTCGAAGTCTCCAACTTATTCATAAAACAACATTGTGCAGATGAAGAAAAAACACCTGTTTTTCAGGTAAGTAAAGTGGTGGATGTATATTTTCTTGCAAGGTGATGGACTGGAGTGAAAATGAGTACCTTGTATTTGAACATTATATCGAGAAACTTTCTCTACTGCTTCTTCTCTTTAAAAAGAAGGGACACCTTATATTCTTGAACCAACAACTATATTTCGACTAATCCAACCACCTCCATCCTTTGGGATAAATAAGGGATAGTAAAGAAATATTCACTTCTTATCTATTGGCTAAGCCTTATGACCTGATTACACACTCTAACTCGCTGTTCAAGGAAAAATTGTACAAAGAAAACTCTGTGATCATGTTATATTTCACTAAGAAGAATCACATAAAATTTGCATAAAGTTGCAACGGCAACCTTAAAAAAGAACATAGTAACACTAATAACTGTAAGAATTAAAAATTCCTACTCGTTTTACAACTGCTTGTTATTCAAAAAATCAGTTGTATGTTAGAAAGTAATGAAAATGGTGGAAGTAATCTTTAACCACAAGTTACAATCCTAACATATTACCAAAATGAAAATATATAATCTTAATCAGTTGAGTTCATTTCTTGCAACTAATTTATTCACTATTGAAAATGTACTGCTTAGTCCAAGATGACCTGATGAGCATACCACAAAATTCTAATGAGAAAAGTCATACTACAAATAAAAGAAGAAAGCATGAAGATTGTATAACTCTAATAAAAAGCATATGACAACAGTTTTAAAATAATAGTATTTAATTACATACCCAAATTAGTCCTCCTACTTCCTCACATATGAGTTTAGAAAATTTTAAGAGTTAGGAGCTAGCTATCATTGAGCACCAATCTTTGATTGGCTTTGACGCAACAATTACTCTACAATACATTTGGAAGCTTGACATTACATATGCCTATGAATTAATTATGCTATTACTTTTCATCTTATAAAGAACACTTGAATCCTTCCATAGTTACATTATTGGTTGCGCTACTTTAATGGTAATTTATACAATACATGCAAAAATAGCTTCCTGCTACTTTACTAACTCATTTGTAATTGGAACCGATCAGAAAAATATATGTTAGAATTCGTCACCTCTTTAGATTGGCAAAATTTACAGCTCCATCTCTTCAACGCTAAACCGATCAGAAAAGTATATGTTAGAATTTGTCACCTCTTTAGAGTGGCAAAAGTTACAGCTCCATCTCTTCAACTCTGAAGTTGGAAATGCTTTGTTTTCATAGTGATATATATAGTGTTTCTTCTTCTTCATCTTCTTTTTTACAGGATTTTGGGCGGTCTATTGTTATGTTCGTTTGAACGATTCATATGGCTGAAATACATGCAATCATCTGTTCACTATTGCTTGTTGTCTTTTTTGGGCTGCCGTTTTTAATTCCTTAGTTTTTATCGCATGTACAGACTATTATTGCAGTGGCTCTTCTGAATATTTTCAGGTCTTTTCCTTTGTTATGTTCAATCATTTGTATGGTTGAAATATGTCTAATTATACGTTCAGGATGGTTAATTTGTCAATTTTGGGATATCACTTTTGATTTGTTAGTTTCAATTGCATCTAAATACTATTGTTATATTGCCTCGGCATTGTACACACTTCCAGCTCCTCTACAATTGTCACGACCCAGCCCATGGGCCATGACTAGTGCCCGATTGGGGTACCCAAACACAAATACTAGACCAGATTCCCAAATATAGTAGCTAACTTATTTACAGAAATTTCGGCAGAGTTTCCTTTATTTTATTGACTACCAAACCCTGCAAACAGAAAAGTTCCAGCATACAAAATGTATATACATATACGTGCGGGCTGACAAGGTCACCGCTGTGGTTAAACCGCCCAACATACATAACATACATACCTACACATACAAATTGACATATCCCATACGCACAAGCATCCACAGACCTCTAACTATACTAACGGAATCAGAAGACGGGACAGGGCCCCGTCGTACCCTAAAATATATATAAATACAAACTAGAGAAAATAAGTGTATATATACACCAAGTACTTGCTCCGAAGCAAAAGGAGCTCTTCAAACGGTAGGCAGAGATCCTAAGTTGGTGGCTCGCTACTCTGTACGTCTGTACCTGCGGGCATGAAATGCAGCACCCGAAGCAAGAGGGGTCAGTACGAAATACGTACCAAATATCTAAAGCGGAAAGCAGAAATATAAATAGGAGTGATAGACCAACAGAGGTATAGAACTCAAACTCATAGGCAAATATTAGAAAATATTTCTTTATCCAAAATCTCAAACTAATGCATAGCGTACAGGAACGATGGTGACCTCCAAACTCGCGCCATACCACTGCCTCACACCAGAAGGTTAAAATCCCCGAAGTCTCTGACATAAATCACAAACGTAAGATAGGTGAGCCGAGGTGAACTATGGCCCAGCACTCACGTATCATAATAAAGAAAGGATATCATGCCAATAAGTGAGTCGGGGTGAACTGTGGCCCAGCACTCACGTGAGCCGGGGTGAACTGTGGCCCAGCACTCACACGTCATAATGCCAACATATCAAAAGCCCAGCTTCTTATGACTCCAAACTAAGCAAAGCCGGACCATGGGCAAATCGACCCGCCGTATCTAGCCTACTTCGAAATATATATATATACATACTATACTACTCACGATAATAATCGGCCCGAAAACTAGTGAATGATACCATAATAGGCATGAGTAGAGTCGTGGGAATCAAATGCATAAAAATCAGTTCCATAAATCTAATGATATGTAAAATATTCATTTTTGGAATTAAAATAATATTTATTTTTTTAAATTTTGTCTGAGTCACTGAAATTTGCATAAAAAGGTGTCGTGGCGAATTAGAAAAAACATGCTTAGTCTAAATCATACAAACTACTATGAAATATTTCAGAATAGTTTTTAAGGCAATTAGGGCGTTTTGTCAAAAATTACGGGTATTTATGCTTTTCAAAGTATTATCAAAAATTACGGTTATTGACGCTTTTCAAAGTCTTAGAAGAATATATTCCTTCAAACATATCAAACTTTCCATACTTTTACAACTTTCGGACTTTAATTGTACAAGAGTCAAAATAGGACTAATTTCTATAAGCATACCAAGAAACTAACATAGGACATGTATTAGCCCGATTTGCAAAGTAAGAGAGATTTTTCAAGCCTTATGACATTAGCTAAGTTTTAATTAAACCATGCCATAAACCAAGGTGCTTTACATACCTTACTTCCTTTGCCAAACTACTTCTAACGACAAGCCAACCCAACTTATTCTTCCAGACGTCCAAAGTCTGCTGAGAGGGCAAAGGTTGAGTAGCACGTTGCCCTTGTGAAAAGAAAATAGGAAGACTAAGGGTCCTCTCAATCAACGGGCTCCCTAACCACAACATCGGAATGACTCCAATAACAGGAGCAGAAGCTACAAGAAACCACCTTCTTTGTGCACCCTCACTACCAGATTATTCATTGACAGCCTCATTGTGGATCACTTCCCCTGATTCTGTCATACTGTAAACAAATTCATCATTTTCACTAGCACTGCTATCTGGAGATCCATCTTCATTTATTTCATGCTGTGGGATATCATGTATCACCAAATGACTACTGACCTGCTTTCTGTATTCATAATCCAAGTCATCAGTTGGAAGTTCATAGCAGTAGAGGGGATACAGATTTCTTGACGCTAGCCAAGGCAAAATACAAGACGGATGATACATGTGAGAACAAGGAAGTCAGTTTAAAACTGTGCCAACAAAAAGGAAATCCTTGCAGATTGCACAAGGCAAACTGTCCAGGTGTTTGTGGTCTTCTTTAACAACCAAACGTGGTAGATCATTTAAAACAGAGACAGTTGCAGGTGGTGCTCCTCCTCTTAAACCATCTGTTTTAGTGAGATGCTCTAGTAACTCCTCTAAAGTTCTATCATTAAGATAGTTAAACCTAATTTCATGGTTTCAAAACACTATCACACTATAATCCTACATATCCAAATTTTAACTCCAACCCCAACATACTCAACTCACTTACACAAGCTATCTTTTCAAGATTTCTTTCAATTTAACATACTCCAACATACATACAATCTTTATGTTACATAAAACAAATCTAAAAATCACCATACCTTTTAAACCTCTTAGATGGACCTAAATCGCTAAAGTCATAGAATAAGGCATTT
>DF367896.1:800-11742 GCA_000787875.1 Solanum virginianum | reverse complement strand
GATCCGAACTCAACGGAACCATTAGAGTTTGATCTTATACTCTTAGTCTTGATATAATTATTATGATATATGTAATTTTATTTATTATTTTAATCATTTAAAAGGTAAAATATTTTGTGAGTCAATATACTTTTAATAGATTAGGTAAAGACAAATCACATTAGCGAAGTGATAATTAGTTTATAGAATAATGTCTTGGACTTGAGATAGATGGCACCTCTTTATGATTAGTTATAAAATTTCATGTCAAAATCCTTTAGGTGGATTTTATATCCATCTTGTGAAATAAGATAAGTATAACAATAAATGATTAAGTTTGTTAATAAACTGTTTTTTCAAAAACTTGTTTATTTGACTGATGTAGATAATTCTAACATGGGGAGTTAAACAAGATGTAATGGTAGATATTAGAAATTAGTATAAAGACAAGAAGTAGATGTAAATAAGAAAGAAATAAATCTGGAATCACACACACTGATTTTTATGTGGAAAACCCAAATCAGGAAAAACCACGGGCAACGACGAACAAATTTCACTAGGTAAAAGGTTAAGTACAAAAAGTCCTCAAGATTTCTTAAGCAATAACAAGGACAAGAATAAAGAAAACCTCTAGACAAAAGACTCTATTCACTCTCCGATGCCTTAGAAAAATATACATCTTTGTATATTTGTAAAATGAAAACTGCCCAAAATAAAAGCTACACTTGGTTACTTGTTAACTGCACATGATCCCATGACCTACCAAATTTCTTGATTGATGGCACTACCAAAAACCAACTGAAACTTTGTTGACTAAAGGCAAAATCATTAGAGAGGTGAGAAATTTGAGGCAACTCTAACAAACTCCACCTTGACTCAAATTTAATAGATGCTCGTCGTTACCATAAAAGCCTTAAAGGGAAATCAAGTGTTGGAAACACCAGCAAAGTTCAAAAAATGCTTGAACTTAGCAACAGGAAGTGGCTTAGTAAGCATATCCATAGGATTCTCTGAAGTGTGAACTTTCTTAACTATGATCTCTCCCGCAGTCATTGTATCTCTGATATAATGATATTTCACACTAATATGCTTAGTCTTGGAATGATATGCATCGTTCTTTGTCAAATGTATTGCACTTTGACTATCTGAAAACACAACAGTAGTCTCTTGTGAAACACTGAGCTCAAGAATAAGACCACGTAACCATGTAGCCTCCTTCATACCTTTAGTTGCTGTGACACACTCTTCTTCTATGATGGATAGAGTAGCAATAGACTGCAAAGATTTTTTCCAACTGATAGAACTGAACATAAAGTGAAGATGTATCCAGATAGAGATTTCCACCTATCAGGATCGCCACCGTAATCAGAATTAACAAACCTAACAACATCATTAGATGTCATCTTGTTCTTGTCAAAAACCAAGCCAAGATTTTTTGTACCTTTTAAGTATCGAGAAATCCACTTCACCATATACCAATGATACAAGCCAGGATTTTGCGTATACCATCTCACAATACTCACTACATATGTAAGATCGGGTCTAGTGCAGACCATGGCATACACAATAAATCTAATGACACTAATAAAAGATGGAACCTTACATATGTAAGATCGGGTCTAGTGCAGACCATGGCATACACAAGACCGCTAACTGCACTAGAGTAAGGAGTGTTAGCCATTATTGCAATCTCTGCATCTATTCTCGGACAAAATTTTGAAGATATCTTGAAGAGAGCTACTAGAGAAGTTGAGACAGGCTTGCTCTTACTCATATTGAACTTGTCAAGAATCTTCTAAATTTATTTTTTTGGAGACAAATATAGCTTTCCAGCTTGTCGTTCTCTATGAATCTCCATTCCGAGAATCTTCTTTTCTGTTCCAAGGTTCTTTATTTCAAACTCACTACTAAGTTGAGACTTCAACTTATTGATCAAAGACATGCCTTTTGAAGCAATCAATATGTCATCCACATATAGTAATATGTAAATAAAGGTACCATTTGAAGATTATTAAAAGTACACATAATTGTCATATTGACTTTAGTTGTAACCTTGACCAACCATGAAAGTGTCAAATTGTTTGTACCATTGTTTAGGTGCTTGTTTAAATCCATATAAGGACCTTTTCAATCGGCTAACCCACTGTTCATTGTTAGGAACAACAAAGCCTTCAGGTTGCTCTATATAAATTTCTTTCTCCAATTCTCCATGTAGAAAAGTAGTTTTAACATCTAAATGCTCCAATTCCAAATGAAATAGTGCAACAAAAGAAAGAAACACTCTAATGGAAGAATGACGAACAACTGGAGAGAAAATTTCATTAAACTCAGTACCTTCATTTTGATCAAAGCCTCTAACAACTAAGCGAGCTTTCCATTTTGCATCTTCAACCCTAAGAATTTCATCTTTCCATTTGTAGATCCATTTGCAACTTAATGCACGATGACCTTTAGGAAGCTCACATAAATCCCATGTCTTTTTCTTATGCAAACTTTCAATTTCTTCTTGCATTGCTATCTACCACTTAGATGAATTAAAACTAGTGGTTACCTCTGAATATGAAGCAAGTTTAATTTCTTCAGAAATATCTTATGCAACTGCTAGTGCATAGACAATCAGGCTATCATTATCACCATACATGTTGGGTTTTCTAATAACTCTCCTTGGTCTACTCTAAGAAATAGAAGAATTATCAATAGATTATGACTTAATGACACGGGAGGTATTGAATCTTCTTCATCAACATGAACGTCACTGCTAGACTGTGGAGCACTAGAAAAGATAGGATCAACCTTTTGAGATTTTGTTCTCAGTTCTAACTCCACCTTCTCACTGGTATCTTTTTGATCACCTATACCAGGATATAATACAGGAGACTCTTTTCCAGAACATAGCAGTCCTTTTTCATTAAAAGTAATGTCTCTACTCAAAATGTTTTTTCTCAAATCAGGGCACCACAAATGGTACCCTTTTGACTTAGAAGCATAACCAATAAATAAGTATTTAACAGCCCTGGGTGCTAACATTCCATCATTAACATGACCAAAAGCAGGGCATACAAATACTTTTAAATTAGAGAAATCCATAGGATTACCTAACCAAACTTCTTCTGGAATTTTGAAGTTAATAGATGAGTGTGAAGATCAACTTAGCAACAGGAAGTGGCTTAGTAAGCATATCCATAGGATTCTCTGAAGTGTGAACTTTCTTAACTTTAATAGATGAGTGTGAAGATCGATTTACAAGATAACAAGCTGTAGAAATAGCCTCAGCCCAAATATAATGAGGATATCATAGTCTTGTATTTGAGAGCATACAACAAGCTCTCTCAAGAAGAGTTTGATTAATACATTTTGTAACTCTATTTTGCTGGGCTTTCTAATAAGAGTTTTGTGTCTAGCAATACCATGACTCATACAGAACTCATTGAAATCTGACTCACAAAACTCCAAACTATTATCAGTCTGGAGATTTTTATCTTTCATGAGTTTTTTTTAGTCAAAACAATACAAAATTTTTGGCTTAATTGTTGATGAACATTATGTCCCCCTAAGGCTTTTCCCTATCAGTTTGGTTCTCAACAAGAGCCTTGAAGTTTTTGAACTTCAGGAAAGCTTCATTCTTATGCCTTAAGAAGTAAACCCAGACTTTGTGAGAGAAATTGTCAATAAGGGTTATCATGTAGCGTTTTCCTCTAAAAGATGGAACCTTTGAAGGACCACAAAAATCAAAATAACTATAATCAAGAATAGCATGTGTATGATTTGAAGTTGTTGAAACACCCACTCTCTTTTGTTTTCCATATATGTAATATTCACAGAAAGTAAGTTTCCCTGTACCTTGATTACCAAGAAGACCTCTTTTGCTAAGAAGAGTCATACATTTCTCACTCATATGACCCATATGTATGTGCCATAAAAAGTGAGATCATCATCAGATAATGAAGTAGAAACTATTACAGACTCAGTCACAGTTGAACCCTGTATGTAATAGAGAGTCTCGCATCTTAATAGATAGTCCCACATCTTATTCCTTTCATCAATACCAACGCACCTTTAGAAACCTTGAGAACTCCACTTTCAGCAGAATATTTACAATCAAGAGATTCAAGAGTGCCCAAAAAAATCTGGTTGCATTTCAGGTCAAGAACATGACGAACATTGGTTCAGTTCCTAATAACACCATCATGGGTTCTAATTTGTTCAGTACCAATTCCAATAACTTTGCATTGAGCATTATTTCTCATTAGAGCAACACCATTCAGCTTTCTCATAAGTTGAAAAACAGTACTTATGAGGACAAATATGATATGTACATCCAGTATCAAAAACCCATTCAGAAGAGTTCCTCTTATCTACCAAGACAGACAACAGAAATCTCCTTCAGAATCATATTAAACAACTCCGGCTTCAACAATTTTCTCCAGTGCTTTGTTATTTTCCTCTCTCCCCTTTTTAATTTTCAATTTGTAGCAATCAGAGATAACATGTCTAAATTTCTTACAGTAATGACCTGTCTTGCTGGAATTATGCCCTCTAGATTTAGATCTGAACTTCTTTTTAGATGTACTCCCTTTGTCTAGTGATCTGCTTCTAACAAACAAGCCCTCAGCTTTATCCTTAGAATGAACTTCAAGATCAAAATTTTCTTTGAACAACCAAGTTTGATTTAACATCTTCATAAGACAAAGTTTAGTTATTTCCATATAACATAATCTGTTTGAAGTGTTTATAGGTAGATGGCAGAGAGAGAATTAATAATACAGCCTTGTCAAGATCTATTATGATTGAATTGTATGTATTAAAATGAGATTGAATGGAAGAACCTTCAGCCATACAAAGTGTGTACAAATGCTCTTTAAGATGAAGTTTATTGGCTAGACTCTTAGTCATATACAGAGACTTAAGCTTTAGCCAAAGACTTGCAGCAGTAGTCTCACGAATAACCTACCATAGAACCTCTTTGGAGAGACTAAGTTTAATGGAAAGGAGTGCCTTATCATCCAACTTTTCCTATTGTTTGTCGTTCATATAATCTAGCTTCTTTGACTTGCCTTCTAAATCCTTCTTCAGACCATTATGTGTGAAAAGACCCTTCACCTGGATCTTCCAGATGCTAAAGCTAATCTTTCCATCAAATTTCTCGATATCAAACTTGGTGATAGTTGACATCCTCGAACCTTGCTCGGATACCACTTGTTAGGAATTAGTATGAAGACAAGAAGTAGGTGTAAATAAGAAAGAAACAAATTTGGAACCATATACACTAATTTTTACTTGGAAAACCCAAATCCGAAAAAACCACAGGACAACGATGAACAAATTTTACTATGTAAAAGGTTGAGTACAAACAAGTCCTCAAGACTTTGAAAGCAATAACAAGGACAAGAATAAAGAAAACCTCTAGACAAAAAACTCTCTGTTCATTCTCTGATGTCTTAGAAAAATTTACATATGTGTATATTTGTAAAAGGAAAACTGCCCAATAGAAAAGCTACACTTGGTTACTTGTTAACTGCACATGATCCCATGATCTGCCAACTTGCTCGATTCATAGAACTGCAAAAACCAACTAAAACTTTGTTGACAAAAGGCAAAATCAGTAGAAAGGTGAGAAATTTAAGGTAACTCTAACAGTAGACTTTAGAAGTAAATCAAGGAGTACAGATTCTTAGTGAACTAATTCTTAATTTATTAAATTATGATTAATTCATTCATTTTCAAATTAATATTATGATTGGAAGCCTCAGTTAATAATTTACAGTCCCTACTATACTTGACAAATTAACTAGTTATGAAAAAGGAAAACAAGTTTTCCAGTTCAAGTATTTTTACTAGTCGAAGGAATAAAATCAGATATCTTAATAATTATAATGATGATTTTAAGAAATGAGTTTTTTTTAGTCAAAACAATACAAAATTTTTGGCTTAATTGTTGATGAACATTATGTCCCCCTAAGGCTTTTCCCTATTTTATGAAAATTGGGAATAAGTAAGGGGTCTTCCCTAGAGAAAAACAATCATCCTCTTTCCTGAAAATCTTTGCCTGCCTATGTTATTGATTGAGAAAGAATTAGTAGGAGGCCAAAATTCTGAATTGATCAACCTTGAACAAGTTCTTCAAAACCATCACAGGTTAGTTATTTTTTTTCATTTTTCTTGATTTATATTATCTTTTTAATGAAACTTTGTGATCCTGAATTATACAGTCTAACAGTTATTATACAGTCTAACAGTTATTATCAACCATATTGGACTTCTTCTGTAACACCCCATATCTCCATCCTTATATGTACCTATCTTCAAACCTCATTCTTATGATTGGAAAGTGAATTAGGGTCATAAGAGACCTCTAGTACTTAGCCGAGTTCAAAACTTTCCTATCAATTGAGTTTCTCCCATTAGATTATACAAGATTTAACTTTAAATAACCATAACTCTTATCACAAAAAGAGATAGGTAGCCTATGACCTACCAAATAAAATGTCTTTTAATTATCTTCCCAACGCCACCAATTTCACATCATTTAGAGTTTAGAGTAAAGGGTTATGATCATTTTACTATTGACTACCAGAGCAGAGTTGAGTTATGACTGACTTATGGTCATGGTTTTATTGACATCCTGCTCGTGGTGGGTTTTCTCGGTATCCAAAAACATCATGACTCCTTTTGGATGTACATATATAGAATGACAAAGTCTAGTCATTTCTAATGGCCAAAACTTCCTACAGTGCTGAGGACTATGCCAAGCTTTAAATTCATGAATTGGTAAGGTTGCATGGTGTACCCTTGTCCATTATATCATATTTTTGTCCCCAATTTACCTCTCACTTTTAGCAATTATTTAAAAGGGGACTTGTTACCAAAGTGAAGCTAAGCACCACTTCATCCTAAAATTTATGGAATTCAAACTCATTAGGACATGTTGAAGGATGGTATGTTGAAATCCAAGGGTATTTAGGATAATCATCTACCACTCATCAAATTTGCCTACAATAATAGCTATGACTCAAGCATTAAGATGGCATTGTTTGAGTCTTTGTATGAGAGATGAAGTAGGTCTTTGGTGGGTTGGTTAGAAGCAGGTAAGATGGAATTGATTGGTCATGGTTTGGTTTTGGATGCTATGAAGTAGGTAAAACTCGTAAGGAAAGGTTTAAGATGGCTCAAAGTCATTAAAAGTCATATTTCGATGTTAAGAAGAGGGATCTTGAATTTAATGTAGGATATTGTGTATATTTGAAGGTTTTACTCATGAAGGGTGTTGTTTGATTTGGAAAAAAGAGGAAACTAAGTCCTAGGTATGTAAGATCTTATAAGATCTTAAAGCAGTTTGGCAAGGTTGCATATGAGTTAGACTTGCCATTAGATATGACTATGGTTCATGTAGTGTTTCATGTGTCTATGTTAATGAAGTTTTTGGGTAATCCAAGTTCCATTATGCCATTGGAAGAAGTGGGTATTGATGATAATTTGACCTATGAAGATGTTTCAGTTGAGATTTTGGACCGATAGGTGAGGAGATTGAGAAACAAAGAAGTTGCATTGGTCAAAGTCCTTTGAAGGAATCAACAAGTTAAGAGTACTACATTGAAGCAGAGGCGTACATAATGAAATGATATCCCTATATCTTTCATTTTACTCAAGCCTAAGGTTCATTTTATTCTGGCCCAAAGACCTAAATTCTTGCAATTTATCTTTTTCATGTCATATAGCATACATCATACTCATGAGACTATGTTTCAATGATAATTGATGAATAAGTTGGAAAATTTCATGCAACTTAAGTTGCATTTTGCCTTCATGTTGGATTGTTGGTACTTATTTAACAATACTCAAGCTAGTTTTTATCTCATTTGATGGCGAATATTCTCAAGGGTTAGATGTTGTAATACCACATAAGTTAGAAGGATGGGATATGAAAAAATGTTTCAAAAAATATGATCTAAGGTTTGTAATTTATGAGCACTATCGCTGGCTCGTGGTTTGAATTACACTTATAGGCGGGCTTCATGGCTAGGCTAGTGGCTTCATGAAAATAAAAGAGTTTTTGTTGGAAGTACGAAGGGTCCTTACACACTATAAATAGATGTAAGAGTCATAATATAAGTTCATAGTTAAAATTCAAAAAGGCTTCAGTAGGATGAGACCACTTTACAGGTTAGAGTCTTGTGACAGACCGTGAAGAGATTTCATAGTTTGAGTCCAAATATGGTGAAATTTGGCTAAGTATTGGGGTGGACTATAAGAGGAATCTGACCCATAAATAGAACTATAGGCCGTATATATGTGTCGTGGTTTGGGGGTTCAAAAATCCAAGTCGTAGAACTTTTGGAAATTCAGTGGGATGAGACCTTTCTATAGGTCCCTTCTATGGTCCGTAGAAGGAGTATCATAGATCAAAATTAATAACCATAAAACCTAGGCTTGAATTTTACAAGACACATTCCACAGGTCATATATAGGTCAACGACTCATGGAGTTAGTTAATGGCCCATCCAGCCAGTTTTAATGAAGGACATTTTGGTCATTTATTACTTATTCAACTCTTAAACTATGTCGTCTTAAGCCTCAATCTATCCAAAATTGTCCTAACTCCTACCAATTCACCCTAACTTCATTCTTACTCTTAAATTGCTCAAGTCTCTCAAGCTCTCTCATCCTTCAAGTTCTATTGAATATTTTCAAGCAAGAGTTTCAACCTTTTTTTATATGGATTTCTACCATACATTCACTAAAAGTATGTGGGTTTTATCCGTGGATAGCTTCCACTCGTGGAGCCCAAGTATTTTCAATGAAATATCTCAATCTTAAATTACAAAATTTCATGGGATTTTTTAGTTTCACTTCAAATGATATATTATGACTTATGTTATGAATGGATATCCAATTATGAATTTATTTTCACTTCAGACAAACTTATAGTTGACTTATTTTGTTATAAATGAATATCCAATTAAATGAAATTAATGATTTACAAGGCACTTCTATGTCAAGCTATCTAAATGTTTAAGGCATCATGGTGGGTTACTTGATTTACTATTCTAATCTATGAATTTCATTGTATTTATACATAATCTCTTTGAGTTGCATGTTTTGAGTTGAATTGACAATGAACCCACCTAGTTTACTCAAATTCCAATGCCTTATATGCTAGGCTAGTGGATCCACATATATCCACTAATTTTAATGAATGAATGAATGTACTTCACAGAGTCTACCTTGGCAAGTAGCCTCCCCCTTTCTCAATGTAGGGGTTACATTGGATTCCATGTTATAATATGCATGATCTTATTGTCGGTTAAGGGTACTTTCCAAATATGTATGATCTATTTTAATGCTTGCATGACTCTACTTATGGTTATCTAGTACATTGAACGTCTACATTTATCCGTGCTCTACTTATGTATTACCATATGTAATATTACTCGATTATTGCACTATATGATTATTGTTGCATTGCATATCAGCATACTTAACACACTCCAACGTAATAACGCATGCTTTATGCCTACATTATATCATAACGTAGAGATAAGCGATGATCCTCTACCTCATCCTTGTGGTTGATTTGGTCACGACCCGGACCAAGGGACTAGGAGTGAGATGACAAATGAGAACACGCAAGTCCCTAAAGAAGCCTCAAAGTACCAAAAAACACATTATCAATTCGGAAGCGTATTCAAAATGAAACACATAGTTCTAAGGGACAGGAGAGTAGGACTCACGCCATGGGGATATCTTAGGAAAAAGGATTAGCATGAATTCATATAGCATATAACACATAATGAGTAAGGAGCGAGTAAGTATGAATCAAGCTATGGGGCAATTCAGGACTTAGGATCTTCTATGTTACCACATCAAACATACATATGCATATCAAAATTCCCATAATCAATCCATGTTATCTATAACCAAAAGATAATCATGATCATGAGGTTCAAATACAACACATGACATATAGATCTGATGAAAGTCTACAAGATGTCCAACATTACCTCTAGTCATAAGATAAGACGGGGGCCAAGACATGTTCTGGCCTCACCCTCAAAGTATAGATAACATAAACAAAGCAACTTAAGGTAGCGGGATTGTTAGGACCCGTACAACTGTGTTTTAAGTAACATGACTATCGGCTTTGGTCACTAGTGTCACCTTTAAGGTGTTCTGCATCTAAGTGTATTTTTGAGGAATTTGGAATTTTTGTAATTGGAATCTTTGTGACGGGTTGCGAGAATAAGCTCATGAACATGATATTTGTACAAGTGTACAATTGCAAGCCTAAGAATATAAACCCTTTCATCAATTGTTTTCATGTGGAGAATTTCATTTCTAGAATTTACAAGTGGGTCATGTGGTGACTAATTCAAGTTTTATGACCAAGGTTCAATCTTCATTTATTGGTGACATATGTTATGTCCATAAGTGTTTTATAAGTGTAAGAAAAAGGACCAAAGTGTCATTCAAGAAAATATCTACATTGGTGCTATATATATGCATACAAGGGTGAGTTTCAACACTTAGCAATTATGCAAGAGAAAACCTGAGAGCTACAGTAAAGTAGCTCTCTGGTTGCTACAGTGAGAGTGGAAAAAATTGTTGTTTTTGCCTCGTTCTTCAATTCTAAGGCTTAGAGCTTGGTCTACGGGATACGCCAAGACTCGTACAAGGTTTGGTTCGGCGAGGAAACCCATAGAAATTTGTGTTTTTGCCTCGTTCTTCTATTCTAAGGCTTTGATCTTGTTCTAAGGGATACCCCAAGACTCGTACAAGGTTTGGTTCGGCGAGGAAACCCATAGAAACTCGTGGGTGAAGGTTTGAAGGATTAAAAAGGGCTTTGAGGTAAGATTTAATTTCTCATCTTTTGAGCTTAATTGTTGGTCTATATGGTATTAAATGATGATATTATGATTACATAACTAAGTAAATCATGTTGGAATGATTGAATTTGAAGAAAAATGCC
>DF367897.1:4059-22428 GCA_000787875.1 Solanum virginianum | reverse complement strand
TTTTGAAAGTTGGTTGAACTTGAGGGCATACTCCCTCACACTCATAGGTCCGCAAATACCACGGTGGCTAGTTCAAGATCATGGGTAGGATAATTCTTTTCATCCACTTTGAGTTATCTAGAAGCATAGGCTATCACCTTACCATTTTGCATTAACCCAAACCAACTCTAGAAGCATCATAATACACAACAAATCCTTCTAGCCTTTCTGATAGTGACAATATAAGAGCATACACAAGCTTTTCTATCAATGTCGGGAAACTCTTTTCACACTCATCAATCCACTCAAATTTGGCTTTCTTTTGAGTGAACTTGGTCATAGGAGAAGGAATAGAAGAGAAACCATTCACGAACCTCTGATAGTAACCCGCTAAGCCTAAGAAGCACTTAATATCCAATAAGATCAATTTCTAATCACATCTGTCTTTTTAGGATCCACCTTAATACCATTCCCCGGCACCACATGACCTAGGAAGGCAACCTCTTTTAACCAAAATTCAAATTTTTCATACTTGGCATACAACTTTTCTTCCCTCAATCTTTGTAGCACTACCCTCAAGTGACCTATATGCTCCTCCTCACTATGTGAAATGATTAAAATATCATCAATGAAGACCACAACAAAAGAATCAATGTAGGGTTTGAAGACCCTATTATAATATCGATAAAACTAGTTGGTGCATTGGTCAACCCAAAGGACATCACAACAAACTCATAATGCCCATACCTAGCCTAGAAGGCCATATTGGGAAGGTCACACTCCCTCACCTTCACTTGATAATACCCGGACCGAAGATCAATCTTAGAGAAGCGGCTAGCCCCTTGCAATTGGGCAAACAAATCATCAATTCTTGGAAGAGGATACTTATTTTTTATGGTGACCCTATAAGTTGTCGGTAGTCAATAGACATTCTAAGAGACATATCCTACTTTTTTCACGAACAACACTTGTGTACCACAAGGTGATTAGCTAGGCCTAATAAAACCCTTCTCCAACAAGTCCATCTATTGCTCCTTTAACTTCTTTAACTCCGCAGGGGCTATATGGTAAGGGGGAATAGAAATTGGTTGAGTATCGGGGAGGAGGTATATACCATAATCTATTTCCCTTTCGGGAGGAACACCAGGAAGGTCACTTGAAAAGACATCTAGAAACTCATTTACCATTAGAACCGACTCTATAGGAAGGAATTTGGACTCCACATCTCTAACCCTCACAAGATGATAAAGACACCTCTTAGAGATCAACTAACGAGCTTTAATGCAAGAGATGAACCTACCTTTGACCACCACATCATGACTCTCCCACTCAAAAATAGGTTCATTTGGGAATTGGAACTTCATCCTACGGGTTCTAGAATCTATAAATGCATAATATGCATGCAACAAATCCACCCCAAGAATGACATTAAAATCAACCATATCCAACTCAACAAGATCACAATGCAATATTTTATGCAAGATGCAAATGGGACAATTTCTATAGACCTTTCTAGCAACAATAAATGCACCAATAAGAGTAGACACCTCATATGACTCACACAATAATTCGGGCTCAACATGAAACTTTTTGGCAACAAAAAGGGTAATAAAAGAATGAGTGGCACCCGGATCAATCAATGCATACACAGTAAAATCAAAGATTTTTAACATATAGGTGATGATATCGGGTACCTCATCAACCCCTTGCCTTCCATATAAAGCATAAAATTGAGTATGTCTTAGGGCACCACCTTGTTGACCACCTCTCCCTAAAAAAACAGCATTTGCACCTTGTGGACGGATCCCTAAACCTTGTTGCAGTTACGAGTCAATCAATCTTTTTGGTACCAACTTTTCTATACCCATAACATGCATTAGTGTCTCTCAAACATTGTCCCCCATGAACCTTACCATATTTTGGACATATATTATTAGGGACCACACTGCCAACACCTTGGACCCTTGGGAAGTCATTGGTAGTTCCCCTATTAGAAGTATGAGAAGACCCTTGGCCTTGATGGAACAAGCCACCTTTTTGACTTTGGAACCTATCCTTAAAATGGGCCCTTTTGGCCTCATTAGCCCTCCTCTTCCTTAACTTTTCCTCTTCTATTTGTTCGGCATAGGTCAGCAAATGGGACCAATCCATGTCACTAATTAACATAGCAGACTGGCATTCTTGACTTACCAAATCAGAAACACCCATCATAAAAATTTTTCATTCTAAACCTTGAGTCGGCAACTAAATATGGAGCATATTTTGAAAGTTGGTTGAACTTGAGGGCATACTCCCTCACACTCATAGGTCCTTGTTTCAAGATCATAAATTCGACCATCTTGGCCTCCCTAAGTTCAAGAGAGGAGAACCAATTAAGAAAAGCCGGCTTCAACTCCTCCCAAAGCACCACATTATTGATTTTCTTCTCCTCCTTCCACTGATTTTACCATACTTGTGCTACCTCTTTAACTTGATAGGCCGCCAATTCTACCTTATCTTCCAACCTCATACCCATAATAGCCAAAACCTTATAGACCTTATCAATGAACTCTTGAGGGTCCTCATCCAGCTTTGACCCATCGAATTCTGGGGGATTCATCATTCTGAAGTCTCTCACCCGAGATGTCGGTGTAGGACCATGAGGGGCTTAGGCCACTTGATTGTCTTGATTAGCTACAATTTGTTCAAGTAAAGTGAGAACATCCCGAAGCTCACCATGAGCTGGTTGTTCCTTGGGTTTGCGGGTACTTCTTCTTCTTGTGTTAGGCATGATCTAGCATAACAAAGAATAATCATTAGGAGGCAGGCGGGGAACCTTACCTTAACTTCTATAGCACGACATAGAGTAAGAAAAAAGGAAAGATTTTCTAAAATATCTCATAGCCTTTTACTCATAATTGTGGTGCACAACACAACATGAATAAGACTCTAATCGACGTGATGTGTTAGATTTTGAGGACTATTAATAACCTAATGCTCTAATACATAGTTTTTCATGATCCAAGCCTAGGGCCTAGACATGACATGGCGAATGGAGAACCCAAAGGGACCCCAAGAAAGCCTCTTAACATATCATTACACATCCGTGGTCGCGAAAGCAATAAAATACAATAAGAGCAAGTAAATAGGGATAAATGGAGCTAAGGGACAACTTTCATATCATAAACATCAAGATTTAAGAGAGAGTTAGAGTCATGACATTATACATAACATATCCAACAACATCTTTAATCATAGAACTTAGTGGGGACCAAGATAAGCAACCTGGCTCACCCTCATAGTCAAAATATACAATAAAGAAAGAGAGTCATAATACATAGCAAACGAATATAGACATTGTCCTCAGAGTGGAGGACTCACCAACTAGCTTGAAAGAAATTATACTAGCCACGTGGAGAAGGAAGATCAAGTAGTGCTCCGGTTCCTATATGGTAACATTATGTTGGCATAGAGTATGTGTTAGTACATTTAAATTTACTAAGTATGTAGGATGCAATGCAACAATAGATAGGTTCATAATAAAAATGCATAATAGTAAGCAATAGATAGCATAATAACAATATGGCATGTATGATCAATGCTTAAGTAAAACATGCTTACATGGAATATATTACATGTGTAAGAAGAGATCATCATTAAAGAACCCATAGGTTACCAAGGTACAAACCCCTTTGTTGGTTGGTGGATTATCACACCCTACCACCCATGGTGATTGAGGAACTAACCCCTCAACCTGGTTAACAAGGTACAAACCCTTTGATCGGTTGGTGGATAATCGTACACTACCACCCCTAGTGATTGAGGTACTAGCCCCTCAACCTAGTTATCAAGGCATAACTCCTTGATAAGTATAAAGGTACAAACCCCTCGATGTGGTTACCCGGGCTATTAACCCCCCAACTAAGGCATGGTCACATTTCAACACTATATAGGAGAATATCAGATATATATGTTCCTTTAATGATCATAAAGTTATTTAACTCATAAAATGTGGATTGGACCTTCAATTGCTCAAGAAATCATAAGAGGACATTTTATCGAACACTTGGCAGGTGTATAGAGCTAGTGTAAAATAATGGAATTTAGGGATGAAATCATGCAAGAAAATCTAATGTAAAACCATCCATCAATAATTGGTAACATCCTCAAGCTATACATAAAAACCCTTCATCAAATCTCACAATGGGTCATAGATTCATAGCTCAAAACATGGTAAAATAGTCACAATTTCATGAAACCCCAACATAGTTCATAGTCAAATTCATAATAAGTACGACCCATACGTAAATCAACTTGAAATCATGCAATTTAAGTAAAAAGGAAGCTTGGGCATCATGGGTGAAAGGACCTATGATTGAAACTCATATACCTTGACTTTGGAGAATCCTTTAAGAAGATTGGAAATGAAGACTTGAAGCTTGACTAAGAACCTTAAGATCTAGATGAGTTTTGGGACTTGAAATTTGGTGTGAAATATTTGTCTATGTGTTTGAGTGAGTATAGGGGAATGTCTTGAATGATATGATGGTGAAATATAGCTACATATAGGTATTTTCATGCATGGGTACACTTACGCCCAAGACCCAAAAGTCTTGGGCTGAGATAGAAAAATAGTGCACAAAATACATAATAGCGTGCCCTTGGCGCGTCAGCCAGGGGCGCGGATTGCTCTAAATGCAATTTTCAAATTTTAGTACGGTTGCTTATAAATCAGGGTTAAAACCATTACCCATTCAATTTGACCCCCTGATAAAGAATACGAAGTTAGATTTTCGATATCACGCACAGATTTTGAAATATATGGAAATTACGATTCTGACCACTTTCGAGGCATATTTTTGGGCACTTTTTAGGGTCGTTTCAACATCTCCCCTCTGTCATGCCTTCCTCAGGAGCCTTCGCCCTAGCACTCCTAGCCTCCATGTCAGTACTCATGATCTCCATCCTACTTAATGTTTCCATGAGCTGACACTATAAGTAAGTGATCGTCACCTTCATCTCAAACTTTGCAGCCTGGCGCCCGCGTAACCCTTTTTGAATTTTGTTGTTCTCCTCAAGGGTAAAATCTTCTGAAGTCGTTAACTTACCATCAAGCTAATTCAATCATTTTCCTAAGATCTCCACTAGTTGTTTAGAAGTACCCATTCTTGCGATCCAATCCATTTCAAGCGTGATGTTTATGGGCTCCTCACCTTGTTCGTTGTCACTCAGTTCAATGACCAAGAGCGAGTGGCATGTTATGGCCATGCCTGATATTAGCTCAATCGGTAGCTCCTCATTCCTCTTTGAATTCTTCTTACCCTTTCATGATTTTTCCCAATATCTAGCCTAACATTGGCGGCGTTGGTAGTGTCAAGTCTCTCTCACTTATCATGCTTTCTTTAGTAAAACCTAGTTTGATACCACATTGTCACGGACTTAAAACTCAACTAAGACTTTCGTGTGGCACTTGTCAACTTGTTCTCAAATATTTCATGATCTTACAAGTTCAACTAAGCCTATGTGCTTCGATCACTAAGGGAATGCTAGATATGACAAGACAAAAGAGCTTTTGTAGAAAGAAGACTTGTATTGCTCCGGAAGATTGCCCTATAATTTCTTGATGGTTGGTAAAGTGAATGACCCCCTCTATTTATTTATACTACCTACGTGGGATCAAAGTGAAAATAATATTTACCATACAAGTTCCTTACTATTTACATATTAGTCCCTATTCTAGAATACTCTACAAGTCTAGATATTATGAAGGGACTTCCAAGATTTATCTACAATATTTTAGATCCTTCTAAAAACCCCTCTAAGACTCTAGGTTCTTCCCCCATTAAGATGATCACATGGCATACTGTCACACTAGGTCCTAGGTGCGATATAGAGAATGGGAAACCCGTGGGTAATCCAAATAAGCCTCTCAGCATATTGTTTGCATATCCTTCATTATGAAATACCAAAGAAGCATTAACAAATAATTCTAAGGGAATAGAAGCTTTAATCTCACACTATTGGATAGATAAGGGAATAGGATTTGTATAAATCAGATAGCAAGGAATTTACTAAGGGGAGGGTACGTATGACTCAAGCTATCAGGAAGTAGGGGCTTAGGAATTTCACCACTTTCCATTAACATCCACAACGTCACATAACATCACATAAGTGATAAGGATTAAAGGATAAGTCTCCATAAAAGCTCAACATCTTATCATAGGTACATAGCATATCATCATAGTATCTAACATCATCTCTAAAACATGAATAGGATGGGGGCTAGACAACTCCTGAGCACACCCTCAAGTACTGAGTAAAATGAAATAAAGTTCATTATAAGCAAAAATAAAAACTTGATATTGTCCCCGAAATGAAGGGCTGACCACTCAATGATCTCCATGAACTAAGATAGCCATGTGGAGGAGGATGAATAAGAGCTTTGGTCCATACATAGTTATAATATGTAGGCAAAAAGTATGCATTAGTACTTGGAATGTACTAGTGTGTAGAATGCAATACAATAATAGATAATGAGCTTCATAAGGAAGATGCATAGTCATATACAATAGAATATAAGCTCAATATGTCATGCATGAGGATGTTTCAATTGAAACTTGAATAAAATATGAAAAATAACTTCTTTATATCATACTATGTGGGAGATGACCATAACTGACATAGATCATGTGAGCTACTACATGGAATCCAATAAACTCCTTCCATTAGGAAAAGTCAAATGAACTCTTTCCATTGGGAAAAATCCAATGAACTCCTTCCATTAGGAAAAGGAGAATCTACTTGCCAAGGTAGAACTCCAAAACTTTGGTAACTTTGCAATTGCATCTTTAAGGAACATTATGGCTTATGTGGATCCACTACCCTAGCTTAGCCTATAAGGGCTCCTATGGTGGCACATGTTTAAGCAGACAAAGGGTTGCTACTAGGATTCCCTTACAGAATCCCACTATGATGCCCCATTCGATGCTAAGTCATTTCGACGAAATACATTTGAAAACATATGCATAATCATAGTCATTTATAATCTTAAAGAATAACATCATATATATATATATATATATATATATATATATATATATATATATATATATATATATATATATATAGAGAGAGAGAGAGAGAGAGAGAGAGAGAGTAGCTCATCTTAACTTTAGATCCTATATGTATGGGCTTGCCCCTTAACACAAGGATCTATCTTTTAGTGAGGCTAACCTTTCACCATCTTTAACTTTGTAGGATCTATAAAATAATAACCTTAACTTTCATAGCTTTCATAACTTTTTGTAATTGAACCCTCATCTTTGGAGATCATGTCCCCCTTTGAAAACATTGATATTACAATTGGGTAGGCTCATGCAAGTAAACTTTAAATCATGTCATTCAAGAAGACAATGCATCAATACAATAAAAATCATCAATTTAAATTATTCTTAAACAGCCCACCACAATCATACAAGTTTTAGACATAGAATCATGCAACTCATCTCACAAAATCATATTCTCCTAAGAACTCATGATATCATAACCTTCATAACTTTGTATCATAAAATAGCTTCATAATTGAAAACCCTTGAAATCAATTTATGCAATTTCATTCAATATATTAAGATTTTTGACATAAACCCATAAGAAATGAATATTAAAACTTAAAGGAATTTTTATAGTATGTTTTGGGACTCCATGGGTGAAAGAACCCATAGATGAAGAAACCCACATACCTTTTATCCTTCAAACCTGAAGAAGAAGACTTGAGGAACTTTGAGAAATCCTTTTTGGAAGCTTTGTCTTCAATGGAGGAAGCTTGTTCTCTAAGAATTTTGAGAGAACTTGATGGAGGATTTTAGAGAGAATTTTGAGAGCATTTGAGAGTGTTTAGCGAGAGGTTTAGGTCTAAGAATAAGAAAGATTTCATGCATTGGTGTTGGATAGGTCCCAACTAACTTTCCTGACAAGAAATGAAATTATAAAAAAATTGATCTAAGAGGGAATAGGGGCGCGACACGCCTCTATCGCGGACCCTTCCGGTTTGTGCAATTTTATCTGAAAAATTATTTTTCAATACGGAGGACCTAAAGATCAAAGGTGACCCTTTTCCTATAAAATTTTGTCTATGGAAAAAGAATACGAAGTCAAATTTGTGAAATAAAGGATGGATTTTAAGATATTCAAATAACACATCATAGGGTCTTTTTGAGCCTCATTGGGAGGTGTTACAACATCTCCCCTGGGAAGATTTTGACCTTTAATATTATGAAATAGACTTGAGAGAGCGACAAGGTACTCTTTAGCCCTAACATAAATGCATCAATTCAACTGAAACACTATTTTCGTAAAATCTCAAACTTATGCATCAAAATTCAATTAAAACATCATACACTAAGTATGAATGCATGCAACTTGACACTAAGGGCTGAAACTCATAACTTGACATCTTAGACATGATAATCGTATTAATTATGATTGAGTAAAGTGGAAAAGAAAGGCATATCATTTCATCATGTCCACTTCCGCTTCCCATGTCTCACGTTCGACTTGTTGGTTCTTTCAAAGGATTTTAATGGACACTACATCTTTGTTCCTTAATTTATTTACTAGTCTATCTTGTATCTCCATTGGGACTTCCTCATATATAAAATTCTCCTCAATATTAACATCTTCTAAAGGAACTATGAACTTTGTATCCCCCATGATCTTTCTCAATATTGACACATGGAAAACTGAATGAATTGTATTCATCTCCAATGGAAACTCTAACCCATATTCCACATTACTAAATCTTCTCACAATTTTAGAAGGCCCTGCATACCCAGGACACAACTTCCTCTTCTTTCCAAATCGTACCACACCCTTCGTGGGTTACACCTTTAAGTAAACCTAATCATCAATGTTAAACTCAAGGTTCCATCTCCTTACAACAGAGTAGGACTTTTATCTACTTTAGGCAGTATTCAATCTTTCTCTTATGACTCTCACTTTTTACATGGCATACATGACCAAATCATGTCCAATTAAAGCAATCTCCCCAAACTTCAAACCATCCCACTGGTGACCTCATTATCTACCATATAAGGCCTCAAATAGCGCCATCTCAATACTTGAATGATAACATTATTATAGATGAACTCGATAAGAGGTAGATGATCATCCCAAATCACCATGTTTTCTAATATTTGAATTGTTCTTTTAACTTTCCCTTCGCTTTGAGGAGGTAATATGGTACTTAACTTCACTTTAGTGCAAAGATTTCTTTAGAATGACTTCCAAAGGTAAGAGGTAAATTGATTACCATGATCTGAAATGATGGACGATGGGATCCCATGCAACCTCATCAACTCCTTGAAATATAACTTGGCATAATCCTCGGGACAAAAGTTGTCTTGACCACAAGAAATGAGCAGACTTTGTCATACGATATACTATTACCCATATAGAGTCAAACTGCCTCTTGGTCTTAGGAAACCCAACTATAAAATCCTTATTACTCTCTTCCCACTTCCAAGTAGAAATCTCAATATCTTGAGATAAGCCACCTGATCTTTGGTATTCCACTTTAACTTGTTGACAATTTGGAGCATTCAGCCACAAATTTAGCAATGACCTTCTTCATTCCATTCCATCAATATACTTCCCTCATGTCTCTATATATTTTAGTAGAATCGGGGTGAATGTAATAGTAAGAATTGTGAGCATCTTGCAATATCAATGTTTTCAACCCATCAACATCTAACACACACAATCTCCCATGATAATGGAGCACCCCACATCCCCCTTATGAGAAGACCTCTATCTTTCTTTCATTCACCAAGGACTTAGATTTAATCAAAGAGGGATCAGGATCTTACTTAGTCTTGACATCCTCAATTAATGAAGATTTAGAGCCATTTACCACCATAACACTACCATTATTGATCTTACTCAACTTTACCCAATCTAGCCAACCTATGAAGTTCCTTTGTCAATTACCTCTTCCAATCCTCTTCAAGGTGTGACACACTACCCATGGACATTCTACTAATTGCGTCGGCTACAACATTAGCCTTTCTTGAGTGATACTTCACACTTATGGCATAATTCTTAAGAAGTTCCAACCATCTCCTTTGCCTTACATTGAGGTCTCTTTGTGTAAACATATGTTAGAGACTCTTGTGGTCGGTGAGCACATCAACATAGACCCCATATAGATAATGATGCCAAATCTTCAATACAAATACCACGACCACTAATTCAAGATCATGTGTTGGATAATTCTTTCATGCTTCTTTAGTTTCCTTGAAGCATAAGCAATTACCTTACCATTTTGCATCAACACAACCCAAACCACTCTTGAGGCATCACAATACATAATGAATCCCTTGGTACCATCCAAAAAGGTTAAGATTAGAGCCGGAGTCAATTGTTCCTTCAAAGTTTGGAAGCTCTTTTCACACTCATCCATCCATATACACTTCACTTTCATTTGGATCAACATAGTCCATTAAGACAAAATAGAGGAGAAGCCTTAAACAAATCTTCTATAATACCACATTAGGCCCAAGAAACTCCTAATATCTACTGGAGTCAATGGTCTTGGCAAACTCCTCACTACTTTCGTTGTTGGGGTTAACTTTTATCCTATCGCCAGACACCATATGCCCAAGAAATGCTACTTTTTTCAACTAAAATTCACTTTTATTAGACTTGGCGCACAACTTCACATATCTCAAAGTTTGTAAGACTACTCTCAAATGCTCTTTATGATCTTCTTCATCCTAAGAATACACCAAAATGTCATCAATGAAAACCACCACAAACATGTCAAGATAGGGTTTGAACACCCTATTCATAAGGTCCATAAAGATAGAAGGTGCATTGATTAACCCAAAGCACATCACTACAAACTCAAAGTCTAAATACCTTGTCCAAAATGTTGTTTTGAGAATATCACGTTCCCTCACCCTCAATTGATGATAGTCGGACCTCAAATTAATCTTAGATAATTGCCTAGCCCCTTGCAATTGATAAATAGGTCATCGATCTTTGGGAGGGAATATTTGTTCTTATTGGTAACTTTGTTGTGGTGACGATAGTTGATACACATTTGGAGTGACCTATCCTTCTTCCTTCCTAACAATACCAGGGCACCATTTGGGGACCTACTAGGTCCAATAAATTCCTTCTCTAGCAAAGCCTTTAATTGCTCTTTTAGTTCCTTTAACTTCTCTGAGGCTATTCTATAAGGAGGGATTGATATAGGTTGGGTGTCGTGCAAATGATCTATGCAAAAATCAATTTCTCTTTCGGGGGAACACCAGAAAATTCTTCTGGAAACACATTGAGAAACTCATGTACTATAGGAACTGACTCAAGAGAAGGACTTTCGGATGAAACAACTCCAACCCTTACCAAATGATAGATAAAGCCCGTAGAAATAATTTTACAAGCCTTGAGATAGGAAACAATCCTACCATTACATGAAGAACTACCACCCATCCACTTAAGGGTAGGCTTATTTAGAAATTGAAAGTTAGCACTATTGTCACGACCCAAACATAGTGCCTAAATGTGACATGGGGAACCCGAAGGAACCCCAAATAATCCTCTTAACTTATCATTACATATCATTGGTCGTGGAAGCATACAAAAGGCATAAAGAGTAAGAATAGGGGGCAATAGGACTAAGGGGAAAGCTTGCATAACATCATAATCAAGAGACAAGGAGTCAAAGCTCATATTATAGATACATAGCATGTCCAACAAACACCTCTATTACATACATAAGAGCGATGACCAAGAAAAAGCAATCGGGCTCACCCTTATAGTCGAATAGAACATAAAGAAGAGTGTCTCAATACATAATAAGACAAACATAGATAAAAGTCCCCGAAATAGAGGACTCACCAACTAGCTTGAGTAGTACCGAACTAGGCATGAGGAGGAGGAGGATGATCAACTTGGGCTCCAGTTCCTACATGGTGATATCATGTAGGCAAGAGTATGCATTAGTAGAATAAATATACTAAGTATGTAGGATGCAATCAAACAAGAGATAGGCATCATAATGAAAATGCATAACAATAGGTAATAAGCATAATATAACAATATGGCATGTATAATCAATGCTTAAGTAAAATATGCTTGTGTAACTCTTGCTGATATAGGATATCATATGTGTAGAAGAGACCAAGCTAGATTTCCAAAGTACAAACCCTTTGGTAGGTTTATGATGATCTCACCTATCACCCTAGTGTGTGAGGCACAAACCCCTCAACTAGGTTGATTATGATCGCACCCATCACCCTAGTGTGTGAAGTACAAACCCCTCAACTAGGTTAGTGTCAATCGAACATACCACCTTGGTGTTTGAGACACTAACCCCTCAACTAGGTTACCCAGGCTCTTAGTCCCCCGGATCGGGCATGATCTAATGCAATAATTTATATAGAATATATCATATGCACAACCTCTTTTCATCATCATATAGTCATACATGTCATATCTCATTCTTTGGACCTTCAATTCCTCAAGAAACCACGTCCGGACATTTTATCAAACACTTAGAAGGTGTGAAGTGCTAGTGTAAAACCATGCATTTCAAGAGTCAAATCATGCTAGTAAATTCAATAGAAATGCTTAAATAGATACTTGGTAACATTCTCAAGCAATAAATATCAAAACCCTTTACCAATCCTTTAAATAGATCTTAGGTTCATAGCTCAAAACATGATAAAATAGTCACAATTTCATATGCACATATATAGTGTTCAGTGATTTTCATAATAATCAAGACCCATGAATAAATCACCTTTAAATCATGCAATGTGTAAGAAAAGGAAGCTTAGCCATCATGGGTTAAAGGAACCCATGAAAGAAAGGCTTGAAGCTTGAAGGAAATCCTTACATCTAGAAGGGCTTTTAAGACTTGAATTTAGGAGTGAAAAATATGGCTAAGTGTTTGGGTGAGTATTGGGGAATATTTAAGATGATATGAGGATGAAATATGCCTAGGTATAGGTAATTATATGTTTGGGATCACTTAGGTCAAAGATTTAAAAGTCTTGGACCGAGTTGAACAAAACAGTCCTAAAAATATGCATCTGCGCGACGCGAAAATGGCGCGCTTTACTCACTGTTTTCAGCACAATTAGAAAATTCATAATTCGATTCGGTTGCTTAAAAATTAGGGTTAGACCATTCTCTTCCTATGTTTGACCTTTTTAATAAGAATATGAAGTCAAATTTTTGATATCGCGCATGAATTTTTAGATATATGGAAATTACGATTCCAGGCACTTCTGAGGAACATTTTCGGGCACTTTCTGGGGTCGTTTCAATATCTACCTCTTGGGAACATTCGTCCCCAAATGTAAAAGAGGAGTACAAGCAAAGTGTGATCATAAACAAACCAGCCCCAACAAGGATGCAACATTACATTTAAAATACCATTTCCAAATCTTCACATAAGTGTAAAATAACCATGAATTTGCCAACTTAAACAACAATGAATATGAATGACATAGGGGCTGAAATATAATACTTGAAATCACATAGGGGACTTAGAATTAGTACCTTAGGCTTAAGTGGAGTGGCAAAGATAAGGATACCTTTTTTCATGTCCTCTTCGGCCTCCCATGTAGCTTTTTGACTTATTGGTTCCTCTAAAGGACCTTAACGGATGCCTCCTCCTTGTTCCTCAATCTCTTCACTTGACCAACCAAAAATTTGAACCAGAAACTCCTCATAAGTCACAGTATCCTCAACAACCCTTACAACATCAAGAGGCACAATAACATTGGGATCACCCACACATTTCCTCAACATATAGACATGAAACACCAGATGAATCAATCACATCTCACTAAGTAACTTCAACTCATAGGTTATCCTGCCAACCCTCTTTATCACCTCATAAGGACCAATATATATCAGACTCAACTTCCCCTCTTTAATAAAACAAACCACACCTTTCATTGGAGAAACTTTCAAATTGACCCAATCACCTACTTTGAATTCAAGGTCTCTTCTTCTCACATTGTCATAGGATTTTTGGCGACTTTGGGCTGTCTTCAACCTTTCCCTAATCATCCTAACTTTCTCAAGAGTCACCATAACCAGATCCAGCCCCAATAAAGCCAACTCTCTAACCTTAAACCATGCAACCAGTGATATGCACCACCTACTATAGAGGGCCTCAAAAGGAGCCATGCCAATGCTAGAATGATAGCTATTATTATATGCGAACTCAATTAATCTCCCATAAAGAGCCTAAAAAGGAGCCATACCGATCTAGAATGATAGCTATTGTTATATGCAAACTCGATCAAAGGAAGATGATCATCCCAACTACCCCTCAACTCCAATACACATACCCTAAGCATATCCTCAAGGGTTTGAATTGTCCTTTTGGCTTGGCCACCATTTGAGGGTGGAAGGTTGTACTAAGTTTAACCCTTGTACCAAGACCCTTTTGGAAAGACCTCGAAAAATGAAAAGTGAATTAAGCACCACAATATGATATAATGCATAGGGGAACCCCATGCAACCTCATTAACTCATGGATGTACAACTTTACATACTCTTCAGCCTCTTATGTAGTCTTAACTGGTAGAAAGTGAGCCGATTTCATCATCCTATAGACCATCACCCATGTGGAATCAAAACCCTTCCTAGTCTTAGGCAACCCAACCACAAAATCCATATTAATGACATCTCACTTCCAAGTAGGAATTTCTATGTCTTGGGTTAGGCTACCCAACCTTTGATGTTAGGCTTTGACTTGTTGACAACTTATGGCAATCGGAAATGAATTTGGCAATATCTCTCTTTATGCATCCCCACCAACACACATCCCTCAAATCTCTATACATTTTTGTGGAATCGGGGTAGATAGAATAAGAAGAATATGGACCTCATCAATGATTTTCTCCCTCAAACCATCAACATAAGGTACACACAACCTACTTTGGTACCTAAGGGCACCAGCTCCCCGTTGGGAGAAAATCTCTACTTTGCCATCTTTCACCAAGGCCTTCAATTAAAGCAAGGAGGAGTCAAGATCTTGTTTTGTTATTACCTCATCAACCAATTAAGATTTAGACCCATCAACAACAACAACACCCTCATCACCAACCTCTTCTAACCTAACCCCAAATCTAGCCAAGTGATACACCTCCCTAACCATTTCTTATCACCACTATCAACATGAGCTAGGTTACCCATAGACACCCTACTCAAAGCATCCAACATAACATTAGCCTCACCCGAATGATAATGTACACTCATATCATAATCCTTAAGAACTTCCATCCACCTTCTTTGCCTCAAGTTGAGATCTTTTTGAGTTAACACAAATTGGAGGCTCTTATGATTGGTAAATACATCCGTATGCACCCTATACAAATAATAACGCCAAATCATTAAAGCAAAAATCATGGTGGTTAATTCATGATCATGAGTAGGATTGATCTTTTGATGCACTTTGAGTTTCCTAGAAGCATAGGCTATCACCTTACCATTTTCATTTAGCACGCAACCCAAACCAACCCTGGAAGCATCACAATACACAACAAATCCATCAAGTCTATCCGATAGTGATAATATAGGAGTGGACACAAGTTTATCTTTCAATGTCTGGAAGCTCCTCTCACACTCATTGATCCATACAAACTTAACCTTATTTTGAGTCAATTTTGTCATAGGGGAAGCAATGGAGGAGAACCTATTAATAAACATTCGATACTAACCCACTAGGCCCAAGAAATGCCACATATCCTAAATTTATAATCACATCGGTCTTCTTAGGATCCACCTTAATACCATCCCCTGACACTACATGACCTAGGAAATGAACCTCCTTCAATCAAAATTCACCCTTTTCATACTTGGAATACAATTTCTCCTCCTTCAATCTTTACAACAAAACCCTCAAATGACCCATATGCTCCTCCCTACTATGTGAATGGATCAAAATATCATCAGTGATAACCACAACAAAGGAATCAAGGTAGGGTTTGAAGACCCTATTCACTAGGTCCATGAATATGGCTGGTGTATTGGTCAACCCAAAACACATATAAACAAACCGTCCATGAATATGGCTGGTGTATTGGTCAACCCAAAACACATATAAACAAACTCATAATGCCCATATCTAGTCCGAAAGGCCATCTTGGGAATGCCATACTCCCTCACCTTCACTCGATGATACTCGAACCAAAGATTAATCTTATAGAAATGGCTAGACCCTTGTAATTGGTCAAACAAATCATCAATCATTGGAAAAGTATATCTATTCATGATGGTGACCCTATTGAGCTGTCGGTAGTCAATACACATCCTTAGGGACCCATCCTTCGTTTTCATAAACAACACTAGAGCGCCCTAAGGTTATTGGTCAGGTCTAATAAATCCCTTCTCCAATAAGTCCCTCAATTGTTCCTTCAACTCCGTCGGGGCCATACGGTAATGGGGAACAAAAATGGGTTGAGTATCAGGGAGGAGGTCTATGCCAAAGTCTATTTCCTTTTCGGGAGGAACACAGGGAAGGTCATTTTAGAAGAAATCAAGAAACTCATATACAATTAAAACCGACTCTATGGGAAGGACTTTAGACTCCATATCCTTAACCCTCACAAGATGGTAAAGAAACCACTTAGAGATCAACTTATGGGCTCCAATGCAAGAGATGAATCTACCCTTAACCACCACATCTTGACTTTCCCACTCAAGGATGAGTTTGTTTGGAATTCAGAATTTGGCCCTATGGGTTCTACAATCAATAGAAGCATAGTAGGCATGCAATCAATCCATCCAAGAATGATATCAATATCGACCATGTCTAACTCAACAAGATCACAAGGCAACACTTTATGCACGATGCAAAAGGGACAACTTTTATAAACTTTCCTAGCAACAATATATGCAACAATAGGTATAGAGACTTCATATGACTCATGTAATAACTCAAGGTCAAAATGAAGCTTTTTAGCAATAAAATGGGTAACAAAAGAAAGAGTGGCATCTGGATCAATCAAAGCATATACATCAAAGTCAAAGATTTTCAACACCCTGGTAACAACGTCAGGAACCTCAGTAACTCCTTGCCTCCCATGTAGAGCATAAAAACGATTGTGCCTTTGGGGCACCACCTTGATGACCACCCCTACCCAATCGAACCATATTTGCACCCTGGCATTTGCTATAATTTCTTGGACAATCCATCTTCTTATGACCAAGCTCCCTATATTCAAAGCATGCATTAGAACCTTTCAAACATGGGCCCCTATGACCCCCTCCATATTTAGGACACACATCAATAGGAGCCACACCACCAATACCTTGAGTCCTAGGGAAGTCATTGGCAAACCCTCTATTAGTAGCATGAGAAGGCCTTTGGCCTTGATGGAGCCAACCACCCTTTTGGAAGTTACCCTAAAAACAGGCCCTCTTAGCCTCATGACCTCTTCTCTTCCTCAACTTTTCTTCCTCTATTTGCTCGACATATGTCATTAATTTGGACAATTCCATGTCACTGATTAGCAAAGCGGATCGATACGCTCACCAAGTCAGAGATCCCCATCACAAACTTATTCATCCTATATCTAGGATTGAATACCAAATGAGGAACAAAATTTGAAAGTTGATTGAACTTGAGGGCATAATCCCTTACACTCATGGATCCTTGTTTCAAATTCATAAATTCTACCAACTTAGCTTCCCTAAGCTCAAAAGGGAAGAATCGATTAAGAAAAGGCAATTTGAACTTCTCTCAAAGAACCACATTACCATTTCACTTCTTCCCCTTCCATTGATCATACCATATTTGTGCTACCCCTTTGAATTGGTACACTGCCAACTCCGCCTTTTCATTCAGCCCGACATCCATGAAATTCAAAATCTTGTAGACCTCGTTAATGAACTCTTGTGGATCATCATCCACCTTTGACTATCACGACCCAAGCCTAGGGCCTAGACATGATCGGCAAATAGGGAACCCGAAGGAACCTCAAACAAGCCTAATAGCATATCATTACACATCCTTTGTTGCAGAAGCAATATAAAACAACATAAGAAACATCAACAAGGGGAACTGGGACTAAGGGAGAGAGAGAGTTTAATACTTAAATAACATAGATGAGTCAAAGCTCAAACATAATATATAACTTGTCCAACAACACCTCTAAACATAGATACTTAGCGGAGGCCAAGACAAAGTAACCGGGCTCACCCTTATGGTCATAATATACAATAAATGAAAGAGAGTCATAATATATAACATAAGAGAATAGTCATTATCCCCGAAATAGAGGACTCACCAAAGGCTAACTTGAACAATTTTCCTAGCCATGAGAAGAATCAATAGGTGCTCCAGTTCCTATATGGTAACATCATGTAGGCATAGAGTATGCATTAGTA
>DF367898.1:1104-14080 GCA_000787875.1 Solanum virginianum | reverse complement strand
ATAACAACAACCCAACAACCAACAATAAACCTTTCCAAGGCCATACCCACACTAAATTCACTAACGAACTTTATTTTTATCACCAATGCAAAACAGGGTAGTATACACTTTATATACATATTTGCCATAATCAAGCACTCCTATATACTCCAAGAACCATAATACATCACTCAAACGTCCAACGTAAACTTCCAACGTTAAAACATAACATTATATTTCCTATAGGGACCCCAATTCGAACCATCTCTCATGTATACATACAAACAATTTCAAACACTTCTTTCACCCACAAAGATCATTTTTATGCCAAACAAACAGGAACATATGGTTTCAAAATAATTTAACCCCATATACATATATGCCCCAATTTTCGAACCCAATTCCCCAAGCTTACAATTCACTTTAACAAGCAAACTTTCAAGGTTTTCTTTCAATTTAATATACTCCAACCTATATACAAGCTTTAAATTTAGGTAAAACAAGATCATAATCAACATACCTTATAAACCCCTTTAAGGGATTCAAATCGCCCAATTCACAAAAGAAAGTATTTTATTGGCCAACTAACACTTCCATACTACTTAGGGCGCCCAATATACTAGGATTGTAGCGTCAAAATAGTTGAAAGATCGAAAAGCGCAAATTTTCTCTTGGTCACTGTAGCAACCCATAGCTCCTCTTCTTGAAGAGCTTGATTTTTTTCTAAGTGTTGATCTTGTTCTTCTTGTGGAAGACTAAAGGCAACATGTATATTTATTTATCCCACAAGGCCCCAGACCCAACACTTGGTCCAATAGCATCATAACACCTTGGGGTGGGGACAAGTTGCTTTAATTCTTAAAGACTCTAAGTCTAGGAATTTAAACTTTGATCCCTAAATTTTTTCTACGTGAACCAATTAAGGACACATGAAAGTCCCATTAAGGACACATGATTCCTAACTCTCAAGTATTAAAAATTCCACTTGAGTTCTCAAACTTTTTAAAAATTCACTTTAAGTCCCAAATTTTCCAAAAATTACAACATTGGTCCCAAATTTCATAATTGATCCAAAACACCACAAAACGGGTTCTAACATTCGATGAATTCTTCAAGTTTTCCAACACTATTATCATTTTACAAGCCTTAGAATTGTAATGACCCAACAACTAGATGTGATGGTGTCTGTTTTATCCTAAATGTTACTTGATACATACGTGCAAATTAGTACCAAGCAAATACTTTTCATCTTTTCTTGAAAACCTTCTCTGTTATTTCACACAATTTTTTGTTTTACAAAAGTTCTAACTAATATGTTTTATTTTTCCTACTATAAGCAACATAAAATTGATGAAGATAAGGATGCTGTACTAGTGGATGTTCCAATATCTTTTGTCGAACCTGATGAATCAAAAGCTGATGCTTTAGAGGTAAGCTCTTGAAAAGTTTCTCTAGTTATAAAGTGTTTAATTTATTTTCTTTTAAGTCATGTACAAAAATATTTTTATGGATTCTTTAATGCATTTTTAATGTTAATTATATTATAAAATGAAGAGAAATATTCTTTATAGCTAAAACCTAGAGGTTGCGATCAGTTTTAGCACTTTATTTGAAAGAGAAGCTTTTAAAATATATTTTCCCCCAAAAAGTTAATTTGTTTAGAATGAATTTCTAATTCTTTGAAACAAGGGTCTTTCAAAAACAACTTCTCTATCTCTATGCGGTAGAGGTAAGGTCTGCATATATTTTACCTTCTCCAAACCCTACTTTTGGGATTCCACTATTTATATTATTGTTGTTATTGTCGTTGTAATGAATTTCTAATTCAAGAGGGAACTTTCCATATCAGATCCAATTATTTAGTGAATCTTAAGAAATACATAATTACAACCATCATTATCCTATTATAGAATGCGTAAGATTGGTGGACAAATAACTTTTTGGGACAAATGTCTACATATATGCATGTATTACTAGCGAGTGAGCATTGTTGGTCTTTTTTTTGAAAACCTTTGCCACTACTTCACACAATTTTTCACTTTACAAAAGATTTAACTTGTTTCTTTTAATTTATTTATATTTTCTGCTAAAATGTGGATAAGCAGCATGAAGTTAATGATGACGAAGATGCAACATTAATAGAAGTTCCTATATCTTTTATCGAATCTGAAGAATCAAAGGCTGATGTTTTTGAGGTACGCTTATGAAAATTTTCTCCAATTACTAATTGTTTGATATTTTGTTTCTTTTAAGGCATGCACAAAAATCTTTTGAGGAATTCTTTCACAATATTTTAATGTTAATTGTGTTATGAAAGTAAGATAAATGCTTTTCTGTTAAGGTAAAACATATGGATTGTATCACAACAACAACATTTAAAGATGCTGTATTGATAAAAAAAGAAAAACAATATACCTATATTCTACAAAATGGAGTGTGTGCTGAAAGTAAAATGTATACACATACCATAATATTACCCTGGAGGTAGAGTGGTTATCTTGGATAAACCTTAGCTCAAGGAAGAAACAATCCAGAACAGTATACTAATAAATATATATATATATAAATAATAGTAATAACAATAATACTTTTGTTGGTTTCTAACAAGCTAAGTCGAGTTCGTTCAAAATTAATGGTACAAATACACTAGGAATAGTTATAGGCCTGATTTGTCCATCTAAATACAAGTAGAAGTTGGCCGTATTATTTTTTTCATAAAATAAAAGAAGCTGAAAACAGAATAAGCAAAAAAAATATCTACTCATGTTTAGAAATAACAGAATTCATTGTATTGCGCTGGCCAAGAAATTATTCTTTAGAATACAAAATGTTGATGCTCTGAACTCCATATAGATAATCACCATTTGAGAATGGATTTTGGATAAACTTAAATTTCATAAATACAATTTGTTTTAGTTGCAGAATGAGATGATACCAAAAAATATGCATTATCTGCATACACATACAATTGAACAAAGAAGGAAAAATTGGATCATCAAGAATACTTCTCGTCGAGATGGTTCAACAATAGATTATGTAAGTTTCCTTTTGAATAATATACGTGTTTTCCCGCTAACAAATTTAATTACATTAGTTTCCTTTGATGAGATTGTGACAAAATAAACATTTAAGAATTGTTGGTACACAGGTCTATCATCATTTAGAGACAAATAAAAAGTTTCGATCTTCGGTAGAGGTTTACAAATTTGTTGTAGATGGAGAAGTTCGTGAAACAAAGAAGAAATTCAGTGAATATGAAGAAACATTGTAGGTTAGCTAAAGAAAATTATACTATAAGAAAGAATGAGATTGACTCAATATGGGCATGGTTATTAAAAGGGTTTAATTTGCAGGTGACACCAAAAGGTAAACCTTGTGTGCGAGGTAATAAATTGATCAAACATTATGTAGTTGGAACATGTATTGAATCTTCCAATGGGATTTACATAAAAAATTGAGGAGAAGTAAACTACTTACGTGAAATGCCTTCCAACATTGGTAAGTAAAGTTAAGGAAGTCATCATAAAACATATATTGGTATTACTATTATTGTTTCCACATTTATTGTCCTTTTCCATTATTGATTCTTATAAATTTTATAATTTTTTTATGGCCAGAGAGAAAGAGAAAAAGAGAGAATGAAGATTTATATGGGCATCAACAAGTGAACTTGGGAGATGATGCAACACATGTGAACTTAGGAGATGCTACATTGAGTACTCCTATACAATCCTTTCTTTACCTCTGGGACTTTGAGCTTATACAACAAAAACAGAAGCAAGTAGAGATGTTCCCAATTCCAATTATTGAGGATTTAAAGGGGAAAGATTCATCAATTGACTTATTGAGTTCTCTCCTTAAAGCCACGGGAAAGCGCCCTTATGAGGAAGATGAGGCAAGGAAGGAATCAAAAAAGAGAAAGAACATGAAGAGAGGCCAGGAGCAAAAAGATATATTAGAAGCTCAGAGGAGGTCCCGAGTTGATGAGGTACTAAGGTTAGATAATCTAAGAGCTCATGCAGGTGGAACTTCTTCTAGTGTACTTCCAACATAAGGCAACATGATTAGTGGAATTAATGTTGCAATGAAGTCTAAGACTCTTACTGTTACACCACTAACACAGGAGGGGATCCCCGAGGTCTCATTGAGTGTACCATCCACCACCGAGACCACTGTTGATAGCTTTGGAGCTGTAGAAGCCCCTTTATTGTTGCTCGACTCGGAAACCTAGGGCTTCACTGATATGCTCTACTCGTAGTACTATATGTATTTTGATGTATTGGGCCAGTGTAATATCTAGTAAACATACATGTTTAGGCTAGATTTAGTATTATATGTCTAGACATATTTTGTGTAGTCGTGTCAGTAAAGGAATGAAAAATATTTGCAGCAGTTAAGAGTGACAATACATGTTACATTTTATGTGGTATGACTGTGTATATGATTGTATTGACTATTGAAAATCTTTGCATGACATTGAAGTTGTGGGCATAAAACTTGAGAATAGGAGTTTGATAGTATAGTTATATGGAATGTGGATATGATCATTATCATTCATTCTTTGTGTTTGCATCTAGAACTTGTATGGTTTATTGTGTGTTGGTTGTAAGACAATGAATTAGGCAAGAATCATATATTATTTTTGAATTCAGCCCACTCAGCATATAAGATTGTCCAAAATGATTAAATAATCCTCTGATCCCTGATTTTGAGCCTAAATAAAAACTTTTTATTCGTTAGCATATTCACTTTCCCAGTTTAAATTGGAACTGTTACTTTGGTCCTATTTCGTCCTTGGACATCGTGTGTCTCTACCAAGTAAAATTAGTGGCTATTGTAGATATTGAGAAAAGTAATATATGGTATAAAAGAGTAGCCAATGATAGAAAGACAAAAGTTGGTTTGGCGTGATCAAAAAATTTAAAGAAAGTATAATAGAAGTAAATAGAAGTTGAAAATCTTAAAAACGAAAAAAGAGAAAAAAGATGGAAAAAAGCAAAAGTAATGTACGTAAGCCACATTTGAAGCATCAGGAAGAATGGATTCAAATAAATGATTAAAGCCAGGAAAGAAAATGAAAGCAAGGTTGTCAAGCATATTATTTGATTAAAGTGATTTTGAATTACAAGTGTTGGCAATATGATTCAGTCACGCCTCAGGATGAGACCCAAGACGTGGCCGGCACCCAAAGACTATTGCTAGTCCCTAAACAATCACTTGGCCTCATCACATTCATTCATTCATTCCGACATCCTACTAATCAGCGGAAGACAAAGAAAAAGTAAATGTGCACATATTGTCATCTAGTCTCAAAATAATATAATAGAAGGCCAGTAGAAAGAACTAGCTCACAATCCTACCAATCAACATTTGACTATAGTCTTTGAAGCCTCTATCACTATCAGGTGGTGCTAATGACAGACTCATGACTATCTCAATCAATAATAAAATAATAAATACTTAACTCTAAAGCAAGATGAAAATAACATAATGAATCCTTCGAAGTAGGGGAGGCTCACCAATCAGCTGAACATCCAAGATCCTTAACGATGTGCCTGTTGATGATCTCTAATCCCTGTATCTGCATCATAAAATAATGTAGCGCTGAGTGGCATCAGTACATGGAATGTACGGTATGTAAAATAGCTGAATAAAATAGAAATATGTAGAATAATATAGAAATCACAATCAACACCAAGGATAAAGACAAATCAACATGTCCAATGTCCATCTAAAGCAAGAATAAAGAGTAGAAAAATGACTCATCTAACCCATCAAACCTCATTAATCAAATCAGACTCATCTTAGAGGAACTTATCTCAACTCATCTCATCTTGACTCAGAGTACTCAAGGTGGAAACATTTTGGGAGTTTCTCTTATCTGACAAAAATCACTTATGAGCTAGTGATTGTACAATAATCTCGCTGATGTAACCACAACCATTTCGTACTAGTAAGGTAGGGAACGAATCTAATCCACAATGGACAAGTCAAAATGGAGACAACATATATAAGTCTACTATTGATTTCAGGGACTTTTAATCAGAGGAAACCTCAACATAATATGATGTGATAGTCCTAATCCTTACATACGCTTGGCTACTTAGTTTGACGAGTGCAAGTTGGATTAACTCTTACTTTTTCGGTGCTCGATACTCCTCCCATGACTCAATGCTCATAAAATAATCCATTTAATCAAACTATCTCAATCAACTTATCTCAATCAACCTCGTAGAGGCTCTTATCATTCAATCGATCACATAGAGATTCTCATCATTTCATTAATCAACATCTCAATCATTGGCTCAAGGCTTAGAATAATCATTATGGAACAAATGAATAGACAAATTGTTAGAGTTAATTTGGAAAGACTCATGGATTATCAAGTTCTATCAATTCATCAAAATTCTCCCATCTCAGTCACAATCACAATCGACATTCTCAATCAAGGCTCTAGACTCAATCCCTATCTTCATTCATTCATGGTTCCAAATGTTAACATACAGGGTTTGTGAAATATCTTATGAAAAGTACTCAATTCAAGAAAACATGTTTATGATGATCATCAATATATGAAAATACATGTAATAAATATGATTTTCAAAAAAATAATCAAAGATCATATATGTGGACTCATGGACCTTCAAGTCTCTTCTAAGACCGTATATGGGGAACTTGAGAGAACAATCTCATGCTTCTAGTTTAGCGGTACATACCTGGGATGGAGCTATCAACAATCAAGCTCTCAAGAATCCTCTTGAATTCTTCAATCTTATGTTCTTCTTTCTCTCTCAGACTAACTTTTCAATTACTTAGAAAGGACTTAGAATGAGGTTTTAGACCCAATTTATGCATAAAAATGACCACATTTGATCGTGTTTTGAGTTTAGGAAGGGTTGGAAATTGACCGAAATGCCCCTGAAACTAAAAAGTAAAATTTCATCCCGAAATTACCCATTTCGTGACACAGTATGTACATGTTTTCCAAATATTATCTGAACAATATTTTCAATTCTAGTCAAAAAAATAAAAAAATAAGTATAGGTCCACGTCCCAAGCGTGTCGCACCTTGCGCGCGCACTGACACTAGAATTCATCTCGGATCAAAAAATTATTTTTTGATCTGATGACTCTAAAATTCTAATGAGACCATTTTTCCGCTCAATTTTTCATGCTGATCACAAATTCGCTATCAGATTTTCAAACGAAGCATGGGAAGACGCATTATGCGCACTTTTCTACTCTAGAGGTATTTCGATAATTTTATTGGGTGTTACAGATTCTTGACAATTACTGTAAGTTGGTTAACATTGACACGATACACGATTAGAAGTCCTAAATTCTCATTGTTAATTTTCTTCCTTGGTTTTATATCTTTCTACCCAGATAAGTTAAACCTAGGATATATTATAATGTTTCCAACCATTACAAATTTATTTGAATAAAAGAATTAACAATGAAAATGTTTGCACTAAAATATATTTACCAAAATCATGTAATACAGTCAAATTTCCATGGATCACATAAGCTCTAATTGTGTGTAATGAATCTCCAGGTCATATTCTCCTTATCACATTCTTTTCATTTAGATTTTTCTGTAGCAACCTCAAGAGTCATTTATGACTTGTTAGAACTGATAGTTCAATCGTCTAGTTATATGTATGGTTTCTATGCATGTTTATGTGTTTTGGAATTTTTTAAACTTGAATGGTTGAATTTGGTCAGAAGATCAGATAAATGACATCAGAACTTAATTTTGATGGTTTTGCTAGCTCTGGAGCATTGAATTTTATTCTATAGGACCTTTTGTTTAGGTCCTGAAACTTTAACACTCACTTCAAGCAACCTTGTGGAATATGTCTAAAAATGGAGTTTGGACGTGGGACCTACTTTTCATTGAGATGGTCTTGGTTGGTGTCACTCCCTGGGAGATTACCCTTGCCGTGACTCGCACTTGAAGAACCATTGTTGATTCTCCAAAAGAACCACCTGGCCTCATCATCATATCATACTCAACAGGGAAAGAAATACTCAAGGAAAGACATTAAATGGATAAATAACACTCTTCTAAAATATAGTTTCCAATGATCAAGTATCAAAATAAAATAACAATCAACAATCCTCTATTCAATGTCTATGAAGCTTCTATCCAACAATCTCTATGGTACTATGATAGCCCATGGCTACCTTAATCAACAGAAAATATGAATATTTATTGAAAGAAAAAGGGCTCCTTTAAAGGCAAGGAGGGTTCACCTACTCTTCAAGCAAGAAGTTGGACCTCAACGATGTGCTGACTAAAGTCCTCTATTACCTATATCTGCATTATTAATGATGCAGGCCTAAATGGATGTCAGTACATGGAATATACTGGTATATAAAATGGCTAAAGGAAACAAGTAAAGCTTAAGTCAAATCAGTCAAATCGATGCAAAAATTAACTAATCAACTCATAACTCAACTCAATGAATATGCAAGTTTAAAATTTAGTATCATGCTTTGAAAATAGACTCAATGTTATGCAACTTAGTTTAAAACATTTTATGCTCAATCAGGTATTGCTTAGGCATTTCTTTTAACCAACATCAAATCTCACCACCTATATTTTGGTGATGCACAATGAAGGTGACGTCATTGCCACGCTCGTCCTAAACTTGCCAAGGTAAAGGAAGATTAAGCTCTCCTGGATCCAAAATAAATGTCCATCTTTTTGGGACATGAGTTGCCCGAATTAACAATGTAACTATCTTTTGCTGGCAACGTAGTTTATGGGTTAGAGTAGTTTACCTACTCGCTCCCATATCGATGCTTAATACTCATCGCAAGACTAAAACATGCTCATACCAAATCAACTCAAATCTCGTTACATTGGATTTTCTTAAAACAACTCAACTCAACTCAATCACTCAACAGCTCAACCAATCCAAATCATCAATCATGCATGAAATCAAAACTCTAACTCAAACTCAAATAGTCATTTAGACTCCACTCAATCATACTCATCACTTAATACAAGTAAGATGTTCATTAAATATGCACATATATAGACAAGATACTCCTCATGCTCAATCACACCCAATTACTCAACTCAGACAATGACATGCGTGGTCTCAATCTGATCAATGAAACAAAAGCTATATGGAATGATGAAATTCGAAGTTTATAGTACTAAATACAAATTTATTACTCCAATTTCATAATACCCGCATGGAAACATGACATTAGTAAATCTTAAATATACTTGACCTCTAATGGTGAGCCTAACTTGAAACATGAGAGTAGATCATAATCATACATGAACCCTTGCTTTAACATAAATGGCTCACAAGAGGTACAAATCTTGAAATAGAGCTTAACTTGGTACAACTAATATCGTAGATATTTTTCATGAATTCAATATATAATTGAAAGCCCTTAATCATCATATGGTCACTTGACTTGTAAATCATGAAATATATCATCAATAACTTGAGAATTGATGAATTTAATACATACTTGAAAGGCCTTAATCATCATATAGTCACTTGACTTGTAAATTATGAAATAGATCATTAATAACTTGAGAATCCTTGACTTGATATTTTATCAAATACTTGGTGGGTTCATGATACTAGTTCAAAATCATACAATTCAAGAGTGAAAACATGTAAGAAAACTCTATGCAAATAAACCCACCAACATATTGTAAAACCCATCATGTAGGGTACCTTTAAATCCATCATCAAATCTCATAATAGATCATAGTTTCATAGTTCAAAACATGCATAGTCTCAATATCCAAAATCAATTGATGGTATGAGCGTAAAATAGATATTTATGAGTAATCAATAATACTTGATAAAACCCCCAACACAAATCATGCTCATATTTCATATAAAAGATACCCATAGATGATACAACTTGAAATCATGCAATTTTCATAAAAAGGAAGATTGGGCTCCATAGTTGAAAGGACTCAATGGATGACACACATACCTCAAACTTGTGTTTTCTTGAGATTTGCTTGAAGAGAACTTGGAGTTTAAAGAGAATCCTTGAGTTCCAAAGTTAGACTTGAAATCCTTGAAATTTAAATGAGATATTTGGTTATGTCTTGGAGTGGTTTTTGAGAGGGTTATGAGTGATATAGAGTTGAAAAATGGCTAAGTATGGGTTATTTTACGCATAAGTAGGCATGGGGTTATGACCTCAATGCCTTTGGCCGAGATAGAAAAAATGAGGAAAAATCAACATTGGTCTACGTCTAGTCCACAATGCGGACCCATCATGAGGGATAATTTAACACTTATCCGCACCCTTAGTGCTTTGCGAGTAGGGTGTGGATGCTCTCTAGAAATAGTAAATGAGCGAAATTTATTTTTCGCTACGGGTCCTTTAAAATATGGTTTATACTCATTTCCTCCTTAATTTTGCCACCTGACCGAGAATATGACATTTGATTTTTGATATCACGCACAGATTTTGAGAAATATGGAAATTATGATTATGGGCATTTTCGAAGCACATTTTTGGGGCGTTTCAACGTCTCCCCCTTGGGAACATTCGTCCTCGAATGTCAAAGAAACTTGCATAAGAGAAGTAATTATGGAGTTTTCAGCCCGACATGAATGCAATAATTGCACTTAAACCTCATTTTCAAAAAGTTTCAATGGTGGATGTCAAAAATCACCATAAACTTGATACCATGAACATGAATGCATACAAAATGAAATGACGGCTGAAACTTAAGACTTGAAATTATAGATAGGACATAATCTGCTATCTTGAGCCACCTTTAATCTTTCCCCTTATCAACCTCACCTTCTCCAAAGCTTCCAAAACCAAACCAGGTGCAATCAAAGCCATCTCACCCATCTCGTCGAGATACCTTCTTATAGTATCTATCCATTCTCATGGAACCAAAAGGATAGAATAGGATGATCCATGAGCTTCTTTCAAAATCAACTCCCTCAAATCCTCAACATTAGGCACATACAATGTACCTTGGTACCTAAGGGTACCATCTCCCCCTTGGGAGAAACCTCCACTTTACCATCTCTCACCAAGCCTTCCATTCTAGCAAGGTGGGGTCAAGATCTTGTTTGCCTTTACCTCCTCAATCAAGGAAGATTTAGAACCATAAATGCCACTCTAGCAAGGTGGGGTCAAGATCTTATATTGCCTTTACCTCCTCAATCAAGGAAGATTTAGAACCATAAACAACCATTACACCACCATTATCAACTTCATCCAACCTAACCCCCAATCTAGCCAAGCGGTGAACCCCTCTAGCCACTTTTTTGCCACCATCATCAACATGAGCTATACTACCCACAAACGCCCTACATAGAGAATCAACCTCAACATTAGCTTTGCTAGGGCGATAATGCACACTCATATCATAATCTTTAAGGAGCTCTAACCATCTTCTTTGTCTTAAGTTTAGATCTTTTTGGGTGAACACATATTTGAGACTCTTGTTGTTGGTAAACACATTAACATGAATCCCATACAAGTAGTACCGCCAAATTTTCAAAGCAAATACCACGGCCGCCAATTCAAGATCATGGGTGGGACAATTCTTCAAAGTAAATACCGCGGCTGCCAATTCAAGATCATGGGTGGGATAATTCTTCTCTAGAGGCACATGCTATCACCATACAACTTTGCATCAAAACACACCACAAACCAATTCTCAAGGCATCAGAATATATAACAAATCATTCCAACCCTTCCGGTAGAGCCAAGAGAGGGGCGAAGAAAAGCTTATCTTTTAAGGTTTGGAAACTCTTTTCATACTCATCGGTCCACACAAATTTTGCCTTCTTTTGAGTCAATTTAGTAATAGAAGAAGCAATAGAAGAGAAACCATTTACAAACCTCTGGTAATAACTTGCCAAACCCAAGAAACTTCTAATGTTCGATGGAGTCAAAGGTCTAAGACAATTTCTATTCACCTCCATTTTCTTAGGATCTACCTTAATTCCATCGCCCGACACCACATGCCCTAGAAAAGCAACCTCTTTCAACCAAAACTCACATTTCTCATATTTGCATACAACCTATCCTCCCTCAAGAATTGCAACACCACTCTTAAGTGATCCACCTTCTCCTCCTCACTATGGGGATAAATCAAGATATCATTAATAAAAACCACCACAAACAAGTCAAGGTAGAGTTTAAAAACCCTACTCATGAGATCCATAAATATGGCCGGTGCATTAGTTAACCCAAAAAACATAACCACAAACTCAAAGTGCCCATACCTAGTCCGGAAAGCCATCTTGGGAATATCATACTCCCTCACATTAACTTGGTGATACTCGGACTGAAGATCAATGTTAGAAAAGTGACTAGCCCCTTAAAGTTGATAAAAAGGTCATTAATCCTTGGTAGAGTGTACTTGTTCTTTATGGTGACTCTATTAAGTTGTTGGTAATCAACGCATATTCTAAGAGAACCATCTTTTTCCTTCACAAACAATACCGGTGCACCACATGGTGACTTACTAGGCCTTATAAAACCCTTTTCCATCAAATCCCTCAATTGGTCCTTCAACTCCTTCAACTCCGCGGGGACCATATGGTAAGAGGAATAGAAATTGGTTGAGTATTGGGAAGGAGGTCTATTCCAAAATCTATTTCCCTTTCTATCACGACCCAACCAATAGGCTGTGACTAGTGCTCGATTGGGGCACCCACACACAAACGCAAAGCTAGATTATAATAGATGTATTATTTTTACAGAAATTTTGGCAGAGTTTCCTTTGATTTATATACTATCCCAAATACCCTGCACTCAGAAAATCCCAACAAAATGGCATATGCATATACATATGGGCCGACAAGGCCACCACGGTAGTTAAAAACACTCAACATACTGTAACAGCCCACACATACACTATAAGTATTTATACTATAAACATGAAACATGACATGGACTTTCAAATTAGTGCCAATTTTAGAAAGTGTTTGCATCTCGCATTAAAAGACGTTGTGTGTATCTAGAGTGTAAGAAA
>DF367900.1:0-13985 GCA_000787875.1 Solanum virginianum | reverse complement strand
TAAACTTTACATACACACGACGCCCTTTAACGCGAGATGCAAACACTTTTAAAATTGGCACTAATTTGAAAGTCCATATCATGTTTCATATATGTAGTGCAAATACTTATAGCGTTTGTGGGGTGTTACATAATCGATTTCATACCCTGCCAAGATACTCGCCAATAACACAGCCCTATCTAATGTGATCACACTGTCCGTTAATGTGGGTCTAATGCGCATTCGGAAAATAGACCACCAGAACTTTGCCCTAAATGAGAGATAGGCATTCAGAATATGCTTGGCATGGTCTGTAACCCATATCGGCTCGACACCTTCCTTGCAAACTTGGCCTAGATCCACCTTAATAATTCTATTTTCAGCCAGTATCATTCTGATTTATTGCTTACCTTATGTCTACCATCCTATGGTCATATTCATCTATGGAGTCTGAGGCTCTATAATTCAGCCTAAATAGCACCTTCGAATAGTCTCTGCTGAGATATCGACTATCTCACCCCTGACTATGACTTCACTCAACTGTGGTGCATCAATAGGCTTCATGAGCCTCGGAAGGTTGCTATGTACAGTAGCATAATATGAAGTATAGAATTTCTGGACCAAGTAAGGAGCGTACTTCCCCAGCATTTGGGATAACCATCCTAATCCATGGCGGTCAATGTCAGCTTCTAAGTCTGGCACACCTTTCAACCCTGAGTATTTAAACCTTGCCTCTTCATGAAATCTTAGAACTAGCCTCCCTTGACCTTTAAGTTGTAGACCCTTAACATAGATTTCTTTCATGCTCGAAGCACACCACCTTGTGTTTTGATGGTCGGTGGAGGTGAAGTTATACACTGAATCATTAGGCTGTAGAGGAATAGTGTCTTCTGAATAAGCTTAAGACACCTCAATGGAATTCGCATTAGAGGTAGAGCCATCATCATCTGACTCAGTTTCTTCACCCTCATCATTAGACTGGGAGGGGTTATCCAATTCCGTTGATACTCTAGTTGATTGTTCTCGTACCAAGGGCACGTTCGTCGCTGGGTCAGGGTGCATGTGCATCTCCTCAGTTGATTGCTCCTCCTCGTAGGATTCATCTCTTAGGTGATAACCTGAAACAAAAGTAGCACTACATCATCCTCTTAAAGACATTTTCTCTGCAAGCATGTTAAAGCATGAGCGCCAAGATGTTGCATTGCAAATAACAAATATCAAATGAAATAACTGCACAAGAACATTACAATTACTAAAGTAAAAACAACCTGAACTAGGGGCAAGGCTACAGAAATGAGGTAAAATACATCTCGTATGGTAACCTACAAGTTGTACTTCAGCATCATAGAACTAACCCAATAAAAGACATTTCTAATAAGCTACGAGGCATAGATAGAACTCGTAGCATGGCCTACAAGTCGTAGTCTCAGGTCTAGCTCATTTTAGAGTCAAGTAGAGAATTCAAATCAGGGCGACGAGGTCACCATTACGGCTCGTTACTAGTGCTACCAGTCATACGTGTTTCTTGCATGGAAAATGATAAGGCACCCTAAATGACTGTTGCCTTCTAAAAGGGGTCTCCACGACTCGTAGTGCAAACTATGACTCGTAGTAAGTCTTCATAGTAGAAAATAGAAAGCATCTTAGATGTCTACAACTTTTCCATTAAGACCAACAACAACACAAGCAATCACAAAAGTTTACAACACAAAGACATGGACAACACCACGACAAATCTAAACATTCTTCATCATCAGCCATGACAAAACAAAATAGTAATCAACCCTTAACAGTTCTAAATTCTTTCAGAGGTATCAGCATCATCACATATTTGAAAGTAAAATGGTAACACCCCTCAATCCACCATTTCTGTCCCACGTGATCTTCATATGATAACGAGTAATAAAGTATGCAACAAAGCATAAGATCATTCACCAAGCAAGGACAGACCCCAAGACTCTTTTACAAGGAAGCAAGCACTTTCGTATCATATTCTTCTTATTGTCACAATTATTTCCACATAACTATGCTCCTAAGACATTCATCCATGCATCCATTATACAAGAGCTTATTCAAAGATAAACAAATTTTAATTACTAAAACTTACCAGATCAATGATGGAATGATAAGAAGAAGAAAAAGTCAGCAGAGTTCTTGGTGCATACTTCAATTTTTGAGGTATTTTAGTGGGTGAAAATGTAAAGGTGTATGAAATAATGATAGGGAATGATGGGGGAAGTTAAAAAATTAAACGGGGCGCATTGAGAAGGGACATAAAGAGCTAACAGAGGCAAATCTCTTAAAATTCAAAATGGCTCGTCCTTTAAAATTTTGCAAATTGGTCTTACGAAGCCCCTACTACAAATCGTATGGCGACTTATGACTAGTGGGTCTCGAGCTCGTAGTAGACCCAACACTTAGAAAAATTTCAGTTTCATACCTGAGCACTACGAACCCTACTTACGACTCATAGAAGATCCTACGAATTATAAGGTTGGCTTGCAGTGTAGGTGCCACCTTCTGATACTCACTATTTCTCTCTACGAGACATGACTACAAGTTGTGACCTTCACTACGACTTCTAGGCCTGCTCATAGAAGCCACCTCAAAGCATGATTTATTAATTCTTTAGCTCTTGGTTTGTTCCTACAACCTATCACTTAAAATACACCAAAACACTAATTGATGCAACAGGTTCAAAGTCTCAACAATTTCAATACACTATTAGCTTACTAATCAACAATTAAAATATGATAAAATATCTTAAAATAAAACAACGCACAAAAGATACTTGGGTTGCCTCCCAAAAAGCGCCTTATTTAATGTCATGGCTCAACTCAGTCATTCATGAGTACTTAGACTTCCTCATGGGCTCCATCACTACTTCTACTTTTATTTTGTTCATCTTGTACTGCATTTAGTTGCTTCGCAAGCTGCTCAATCCTATCACCCATACTTTGCATCGAGATAGTTTGTTGTTCCACTTTGTAATTATATTTGAGGACATCAATCTTTATCTCTCTGACAATGTCATCTTGGTCATTCACCTTGGTCAGAACTTGTTCAAGTATATGCTCAATCCGGGTTAGTTTATTAGTGATACAATGCTGATGGGGTAGACTTGTCCAATGTGCTGCATTTTCATTTTTTGATTTACTAGAGGCTCTCATAGGTGCACTAGTGGTTGGTCCGGCTTGCCCTTGAAATGGTTGGTAGACTTGGGCAAATGCGATAGCTTATCCATAATCTCACTTATCTGATTAAATGGCCCCTTTATAAACTCCCAGCAACCTTCTCCGAACAATGCGTCAGCCTGCCCTTGTAGTTCAAAAGTTAGTGCTCGATAGAAGCTAGCTGCTAATTCATCATCAGTCAGACCATAGTTCTAATTTGCTGCCAAACACTGCTTATATCTCTCCCAAGCCACTACCAAAGGTTCTTCTAGAACTCTTCTGAAGTTACAGATGTTGTTTTGTAGCTTTTGCTTGTCGGACTTCTTATAGAACTTTCTGAGGAAGACTCTCTCTACCTCCCTCCCCAGTTTGAGCAAACATCAGGTGGGAGGATTGACCACCATTCAACAGCTTCATTCTGGAGAGTGATAGGGAAAACTTGAAGAGCTATAGCCTCCTAACCAGGATGTCTTGTCCCAAGGACCTCCCTTAGCATTTGATTGAAATTCTGTAGATGAAATCGGGGATCCTCAGACCTTTGCCCATAAAATAGGGGATACCTCTGTAAAGCTTCCAACAAATCAATTGCAATGTAAAGTTTCTGCTCAGCCATAGTGCCAGCCAACCTGTACCTAGAATTACAAACAAAAACAAACAGAAAAATTAAAATATAAGAGACTTTAGAAATTAACACTAGAACTAACTAATAGTGAATTCAAGTCAAAACCTAGCCATATTCCCTGGCAATGGTGCCATAATTTTTGATGTGATCGTCACGCTCCTATAAGAAAGTGGTCACTATTAGTAATTAACCTAACCGAGGTTAGGGTAAAAAATCCACAGGGAATACAGGACTTGGCTATAAGATTTCACTACTAATCATTCCTAGTATCTATAACTACAATCTCTAGATGGGGGGGTCTTTTATGATTCAAAGACAACATAAAACAAACACTAATTAAAATTTTGGGAAAACACTCAATTTTGAGGATAACTTGGGAATTGTGATCCCTATGGTTCATTGACTCAACTATCCTACATAACATAATTATGATTGGTTAAAACCACACAGGACGGTAACTTAGGTTCTTCCAGCCCTCTTGTGAAGGTGAAGGTTGAATTTCACCATGGCGCTTGGTCGGCCACCATGGCGTGGCAACTAACCGTTACCCATTGTCCCAGTCAACCTCCCCTTGGTCTGGTTTGGTTGATTAGATGGGAAAATATCAATCGAATCCTGTTATCTACGTCCCATTTCCTATTCATCAGTACCTTGGTCGGGATCATGATAATAGGTAGTTTTTGGTGTTGGCCAGCACCAAACAACATTAGTCATGATGGGAAATTAACATTACATGCAGAACCCGAATCATAGACATGCATAAACCCTAGGTCATCTCAAGTCAACTAGCCATGGTTCCCACAACCTCAAGTTGTGGGTGTTTAACTACTCATGGCTAAGATAAAACACACAAAAATGCACATAATAGACACAGTAGAGAGTTTCCCCAATAATAATGAAAGAAATGGGCACCACAAGTTGCAAACCCACAAGCTTGATTGATCCAAAATGAGCAGAAAGCAAGATCTGCAATACCTAAAATGTATTTCCCAAAGAAAACAATAATCTACTCTAAAAACCTAAGAAAACCTTCAAAAACCTAACTTAAACTATTTATAGTATTGAAAAAATAACCCTATGAATTATGCAGAAAAGACAGCTGCCATCTGATAAATTTCTCAGTTACGACTCGTAGGCCAACCTACGAGTCATAGTTGGGGTCTCGTATAAGGTTCTTGGCATCTTGGACTGAACTGGTACAACTATAGGTATGAGTCATTACTTAAGCTACGACTCGTATGTTGGTCCCGTAGTCGTGGTCTTCAATTTTTGGTCCAATATTTTGGCTCTCTGATTCTTGCTACGAGTCCACCTGTACGAGTCATAGTGTGTCTTATGACTCGTAAGCTGGGCTAGTAGGGGTGACCTTCACTTGTCAGATTTCTGAGTTTTGGTCTCTGATTCCTGCTATGACACAACCTATGACTCGTAGTGTGAGCAACGACTCGTAGAAGGGCACGTATGGCTTATGCTTCAGCAAAATCTACAACTTTTCTTCAAAATCGTGCCAACCTAACTTTTCTACAAGATTAACACAAAAACATATCAAAACACTAAAATGTTGATTTAAGAAGTCACAAAATCTCTTATTTTAGGCACCATATGTGTTGTAATTCGACAGCACATCAAAGGCCATGAGAATACAACCAAGACCAATTCTTGAGGCATCACATTTACAACGACCCAATCATCCAAGATTGGTACATGGTAAGCCTTTTCTTTAGCTCGTGAAAACTTTGTTCATATGCTTCAATCCACTAAAACTTAGTTTCTTTATATGTCAATTTCGTCAATGGTGCAAAAATAGAGGAGAATACCTCAAGCAACCTTCTATAATATCCTACAAAGCCTAAAATGCTATGAACATTTGTTTGATTCAAGGGTCTTGGCCAAACCATCACTGTTTCAATCTTTTATCCATTGACCTTGATGTCATAGCCAGTAACAACATGACCTAGAAAGCTCCAAAAGTTAATCAAAATTCACATTTAGAGAATTTATAATGTAAAGTGTTGTCCTAGAGAGTTTGTAATATAGCTTGCAAGTGGTCTGCATGCTAAGCTTCTAACCCTAAATATATCAAGATGTCGTCAATAAACACAATCATAAGTTCATCTAAGATTGATTTAAAGACTCGATTCATTAGATCCATAAAATTTGTTAGGGCATTTGGAAGCCCAAAAGAGATGACAAGGAATTGATTATGGCCATACCTCGTCCTAAATGTTGTCTTTGGAATATCAACATCCCTGTCTCACAACTGGTGATAAATGGATAACAAGTCAATCATTGAAAATATTTGGCACCTCGCAACTGGTCGAACAAGTGGTCAATCCACGGAAGAAGATACTTAATCTTGATATTGACATTATTTCGCTGTAGGTAATTGAAACATATCTATAAAGAGCCACCTTTCTTTCAAACAAAGAGTATTGAAGAACCATGGAGATATTTTTGGCCTAATAAATCCTTTATTGAGTAAGTGCTTTAGTTGTTGCTTTAATTCCATTAGCTCTGCGAGAGCTTTTCTGTACAGAGGAATCTATAGTGAAATCAATTTTCCTTTTGAGGGAATTCTTGGAAGCTCATCAAGGATTACCATCAATAATTTTTTCAAAATAGGAACTTGCTCAAGGGTCACTAGCTCCTTATCAATGTACCTGCATAAACTAGATGGTATATACAACCTTTAGCATTAGGTTCCGAGCCCTAAGGTATGAAATAAACTTGCTCATGGGTGTGGCAACATGTCATGACCCAAAATTAGGTCACAACCTAAGGAAAATATAACCAGAGTAAAGCAACCACAACAGGTAATTTTAATCCTATAACTTGGAGTCATAAGTACAAGAGCTTCTAAGTAATATGACTAAGTAAATACAATATTGTCTCAAAAGGAAATACATAGTCCAAAACAGAAAACAACAAATGAAGTCTCAAAGAAACAACAACAACTCAACGTCAGAGCCTTACTGTTGAATCTAGTAAAGATGATAAAGTCCGAAAAAAATATCAACTACCCTGTGAGGGACCCTGTGCTTGATATACAGGGAGGAAACAAAGTAGGGATGACTACACTGAAATGTACTCAGTAGTTTCAACTAACTTGGTAGAAGAAATCGAATAATCATATAATAACTATATATATACACACACACACACAAGTATAAGAACAATTAAAGATAACAAGCGCAATAAATGATGCAATGCAAATAGGATGTGTAAACGCAATGGCGTCACAAACTATGTATAAGATGGAATCACTATTGTCGCTGGGCCAATGTACATATCTATCGAGCTAAATCTGCTAGGTAGAACCCAGGGGAATCGTATGCCATGTACTGAAATCTCTCAAGTGTCAAAATATCACCATATCTCTACCTTGCCACCGAAGTGGTCAAGGGGTTTAAAAATATGGTATAATCTCTCCTTTCTTACCGTAGTGTTCAAGGGGTTTTAAAAAGCTGATACGATATCTCAACATCTCCACTTAACACCGCTCTAGTGAAGGGGTGGTACAAAAGCAATATGAGATGAATGCATGCTAATGACACAAATCACAGTGCATAACAACAACATAATTAGATGATGGGTAAATAATAGCCATGGAATCAGAAAGGTACTACCAAGTGTCTCAACTGGTACCGCTATACCATCAACATATCTCAAATTACCATACCCTCATCAATAGGTAAAGTACAAATGGAATCAGACTCCGTAAGTCCTAAAATATGCATATGACTTCCAAAACTATCACAATTACCTTCAAATTATCACAAAACATCTGGAATGATATCATAAGTCTTATATTAGCTCAATAACATCCAAAATATCTCAAATCTCAAGAATCCATCTCAATTTATTAAGAAAGTCACAATTCACTCTAATGTCTATGTAATCAATATCGCATATTCACCAAATATTAACATATAAATCCAATTATTTATAAAACATCCTAAATCAATCAATTATCACATTACCCTACCCAATAACTCAAATCCCACCCCAAAAAGGTTAGTCGCCCCTACCTCGATGCCAGAATTGCACTCAAATCAAGCTTTTGATCAACTCACACCTTTAAATGAGCTCCAAATCAATCAACTACTATCAAAAATATATTATAAGCTTCAAGAGAAGAATTTTGAAACTTATATTGGCACTAATTAGGCTTAGGAGCAAAATTGTCAAATTAGGTACAAATCTTGAAGTTCTCGAATCAGGAAATTGACAAAAAATTATGATTGTATGCAAGAAAAGGAGTTCATAGGTGAAAATTTCACTAAAACTAAGCTCAAATTGAGGGAGAAATCATCAATTAAAGTTCCCAAATCAATGTCATTAAAATCCCAATTTTTAACATCCAAAATCATAAAATTCAAGATAAAAGTAGTAGAAGTTAAGTAATTTGATGTTAGAAACACTTACCAAAATATTTTCCCCGAAAAGCCTCTTTAAAAATCGCCCCACAAAGCTTGAAAATGTTTAAAATGGTGTTTTTGCAAATTAAAATTGTCCAGGAAGGAGTTGTTCTCCATGAACGCACGCGTAGCCCAAGGTGCAGCTGACCTCCACAAATTCAACGTTAGGAATCGCAAACCCGGAACCTAGGCAAGATGCCCTCCTCACATGCCATGTTTATGCTCCATACTCCTCCCCGAATATGAAGAGTAATGGTACTTGCCCCAGATTCAACAAAATAGTGTATAGAAATTACTCGGAACGGACCCTTGGGGTCCATTCAAAATACAAAACATAAAAACCAGACATGTATCCATACCAGAAACAACGATCAGGACTCAATAAAATTATCATAACTCAATTCTAAGGTCTTCTTGACACACGTACTAATAAAATTTGAAATACCAAAACTGCCCTTGAGAACTCCAAAAATTACAATGAGATCATTTCAACCACTAGTTTCACCATCAAAACTATGGAACTATCAAAATTTGAATTCGAGCTTCCGAACTCCGAATGTTGACCAAAGAAAACTTTGTGTCCTAAAACAACTAAAAATGCAACATTGGATCCAAAATCTCTATTATGAATCCAAATTTTATTTTGTAACTTCTCCTAGACCAGATTTGACGTTCCAAAGGTAATGGAATCGATGGACTTTTTATCTAACATCCGAAACTTAGAATGGTACTAAAACTCATTTTTTTCAATAATTTAAGCTTTCAAAAATGCCAAAACTCATACTTTCCACTTTTATAATGCAAGATTCCACTTCCACCAACACAGATAGTTCAAAATAAGTCCAATGCAACCCAAGAAAAGGAAGAATAGTAATATTTCTAGATAAGCTCAAAAATGACCGGCAAGGTCATTATATCATTCACCACTAAAAATAATGTTTGTCCTCAAATGTAAAGGAAAGGGAAGTACCTGAAACCAAAAAAAGGCTAGGATATTTAGCCCACATGTCTAACTCCAACTCCCAAGTAGCCTCCTCAACAGGATGGTATTGCCACTGAACCTTCAATGAACGGACCTGTCTATCTAAAATAGCTACCCACTACTCCTCATATGACAAGTCTGAACTCAACTCAACTGAAACATAAGAAATCACATAGGACTTATCTAGAATGTAGTAGCGGATAATGGAGTCATCAATTATAAGATGAACTACAGAAAGTCTCTGTGGTGATGCAAACTCATAAGGAACATCACCTACTCTCCTCAATATCTCAAACGGGCAATAAACCTAGGGTTGAGCTTGCCTTTCTTCCCAAATAGTGATACCTTCAGTCATACACTATGACTCAAGAGGCCTAGTCCTTTTGGCAGCATAACTCTTTTGGCAGCTTGGGCTGTCAATAACCTACTCTATAACAACCAGACTTGATCCATAGTATCTCTAAGAAAGCCAACCCACAAAACATCAGTTGAACCTAAATCAAACCATTCGATAGGAAATCTACATCTCCCTCCAGATAATGTCTCAAAATTATGCAATTTGGATGTTGGAATGATAATTGTAGTTGTAAGCAAACTCTACCAAGGGCAAATACTGATCCCATCGAGCTCCAAAATTAATCACACATGCCCAAAGCATATCCACCATAATTGAATAGTGTGCTCAGACTATCTATCAATCTGAGGGTGGAAAGCTAAATTTATATCTAATAAAGTACCCAAACCACGTTGTAGAGCCTTCCAGAAATTGGAAGTGAACAATGATCATCTATCCGATACTATAGAAACTAACACCCCATGTAATCTAACAATATCCCAGATATATAACCTAGCTATTTGCTCTGCATTGTAGCTAAACTTCACTAGTAGGAAGTGAGCCAACTTAGTCAACTGATTAATAATCACCCATACTGAATCAAACATACGCAAGGCCATGGGAAAACCTGTAACAAAATCTATCGTGATACTCTTCCATTTCTACTCAGCTATAGGCAACCTCTGCATCAAACCTCAAAGATTTTGGTGCTTATGCATGACTTATTGACAATTCAAGCACTTCATCACAAACTCAGAAATGTCTCTCCTCATCCCACACCAGCAATAGTGTTGTTTAAAATCATGGTACATCTTTGCCTCTCCGAGATAGATAGAATATCTAGCACAATGTGCCTTCTCTAATATTAATCTCACCCAATCTCCTACCTTATGCACACAAACTCTTCTATTAATCCTCAAAGCACCTTTCGAATCAATAATAGTTACTTTTGCTTCATTCCTTAACACCTTATCATGAACCAAGTACAATCTAGCATTGTCAAACTGGTGAGTACATACCTGATCAAGCAATGAAGACCTAGCCCCCATAAAGGTCCAAATACTCTAAGGAGGAGAAATATTTAACCGAACCAACTATCTAGCAAATGACTAAAACTCCAAAGCTAAGGGCCTCTCATATGCGCTCAAGAATGCAAAACTCCCTATAATAAAGGTCTTCTAGCTCAAAGTATCTGCCACTATATTCGCCTTGTCTGAGTGATATAGAATAGAGATGCCATAGTCTTTCAACAAATCCAACCACTTACGTTGTCACATGTTAAAATTAGGCTGAGAAAATATTTTTTTAAGACTTCAGTAATCTGTATAGATCTCATAATATAGCCTATAGAGATAATGCCATGATAACTTCAATATTATAGCCAACTCCAAATCATGGGTAAGGTAGTTTCTCTTATGCACCTTCAACTGTCTAAAAGTATATTCTGTGATTTCACCCTATTGCATCAATACTCCACCCATAGAGGATTGACCTTTGGCCTGAGATATTCAATACTTAGCTAATACGTTATTTAGATTAGATATCTCAAACTCTTGTTGAATATTAGCCTTTATTGGGACTCGATAATTGTTAGTTAATTAAATCCGAGCTAGATAGTTTGAGGATGAGCCATTGATGGCCCTCAAAGATAGAGTTATTTAGGGTGGTTGTAGTCAGGCTATAGTGTCTTCAGATAGGGTCCTCAGAGTGGGATATTATACAATTGATTCTACATGATGCCCATAAATTCAGGTACTCTATTCATCGACATACAATGAAGATATATCAACATTTGAGGCAGCATTACTGGTGGGATGGCATGAAGAGAAATATTTCCCCTTATGTCTCATATTGTCTTAGTTTCTAATACGTAAACGTCGAGTATCAGAGGCTTAGTGTGACACTCATGAGACTACCCATTCCTGAGTGGAAGTAGGAGCGAGTGAATATAGATTTTGTGGTAGGAGTACCTCATACTTCTAGGGGTTTTGATAGCATCTAGGTTATAGTAGATTGATTGACTCAGTTAGCATATTATGTTTAGTGCTAAGCAACTAGATCATGTTTATATTTAGAAGATAATATGATTGCATGGGTTGCCAGTACCTATTATGTTTGATCACGGTTCATACTTCACCTCCAATTTTTAGAGGGCTTTTCACTGACAGTTGGGCACTTAGGTTGATTTGAGTATAAAATTTCACCCTCAGTCTGATGGCCAGTTTGAGTCTACTATTCAAGTCCTCAAGGATATGCTACGATCTTATGTATTAGTATTTGGTGGTCCGTGGGATCTATCTTTGCCATTAGTCAAGTTTGCCAATAATAATAGCTACAATATTAGTATTCAGATGGTCCCATTTGTGGAGTTATATGGTAGGTAGTATCGTACTCCTATTGGGTGATTTAAGTCCATAGATGAAACGCCCCAAAATGTTCCTCAAAAATGTCCATAATCATAATTTCCATATATCTCAAAATTTGTGAGTGATATAAAAATTTGACTTCATATTCGTGATTAGGGTGCAAAATTGAGTGGGAAATGGGCATAACTCTGATTTTAGAGAAATCGCAGAAAAAGTTAATTTTCCAAAAAATTTCCTTATCCAGTGTGCATCCACGACCAAACTGCGATGCGGATTAGGCGCGGATCAATGTATTTGTGCCCTACGTAATGGCTCTGTGACATAGACCTATCACGGAGTAGTGTTATAACTTCTTGCATTTTTCATTTTGGCCCAAGGGCTTTGGGGACATAGCATATGCCCTTCTATGCGTAAAAACACTTATACTTAGTCATTTTTAAACTCCATATCACTCAAGACACTCTTAAAACCCTCTCTAATACATAGCCAAATATAGCATCCAAATTCAAGTGTCCCAAACTCTCTTCCATATCTCAAGAACTTCATTCAAGCTTCAAGTTCTCACTCTAATATTCATCAAGGAAATCACCAAAGTTGAGGTATATGGGTTTTAACCATTAGGTCCAACCATCTTTTTTATGTAAATTGCATATTTTCAAATTGAATTAACTATTGGTATCTCTTACTATGAAATTTGATTATAAACTATGTTGGGGTTTCATAAAATGTTAACTGTATGTAAATTGTATGTTTTCAAGTTGGGTTATTTGTTGTATCTCTTACTATGAAATTTGATTATAAACTATGTTGGGGTTTCATAAAATGTTAACTGTTTAAGCATGTTTTTAAGGTGCCCAACCTTCCTTTTTATGTAAATTGCATAGTTTCAAGTTGATTTATCTATGAATACTTCGTATTATGAATTTGATTATAAACTATGTTGGAGTTTCGTAAAATATTGATAATTTAAGCATGTTTTGAGCTATGAATCTATGATCTATTATGAGATTTGATGAGGGGTTTCAATGTATCTTGCACGAGGGTGTTACCAAGTGTTGGTGGGTTGATTTACCTTGAGTTTTCTCACATGATTTCAGTCTTCAAGTGCATGATTTTGAACTAGCATTACACACCTGCCAAAGTGTTTAATAAAATGTCTGGTTAAGGATTCTTGAGTTATTGATGATCTATCATTTGGCTTATGACTCAGGCGACTTTGTGATGTTGAAGGAATTGCATGTACGTATTAGATTTATATAAAGTAAAGTTGATCATACCTAATTTAGCGGGTGATATGCCTCAACCATTTTGATAGGGGGTCCTATGTCCATCTACCAGTTGACGGGTATATACCTTGACCACTTTTATAGGGGGTGTTATGCCCATATACCATGTTAAGGGGTATATACCTTGACCACTTTGATTGGGGATGCTATGCCCATCTACTATGGTGACAGGTGTACATCTTGGCCACTTTGATGTGGTGTTATGCCTATCTATCATGTTGAGGGGTATATACCTTGGCCACTTTGATGGGATGTGCTATGCCCATCTACCAGTTGAGGGGTATATACCTTCACCACTTTGATAGGTGGTGACATGCCTATCTACATATTGAGGGGAAGATACCTCAATCACCTTCCAAGGGGGTTATATGCCTTAGATTCCAAGCAATAGATTGGTTGGTCTATGATGATGGTGTCTTCCTACACATGTAATCTATATTCTCAAGTTATATGTTTTACAAGCATGTTTTACTTCAAGCATTGATCATCCATGTCATGTTGTTATTATACCTTTCCCTCACTTATGATTATGCATTTTGACTATGTTGTCTATCTCTTGTTGCATTACATCCTACATGCTTAGTACATTCAAACGTACTAACGCATACTATATGCCTACATGATGTTATCATGTAGGAACCGAAGCCCCTCAAGATCATCCTCCACGTGGCTAGTTTTGGCATCTTGAAGATAAGCTTTTGTGAGTCCTCTAGTTTGGGGATACTAGCTATGCTACTCTTGCGTTATTTAATCTCTATGTTGAACTTTTAATACTATACAGGTGAGCCTGGAAAGTGTCTTGGCCCTCGCTCAAATCTATGTTTA
>DF367902.1:15584-33945 GCA_000787875.1 Solanum virginianum | reverse complement strand
CGCCAAACCAACTCCAACGTCAAACCAATCCAACTTACTTTTTCGGTCGTCTAATGTCTACAAAATCACAATAACGTTCACAGTTAGTTAAAACCCTCCCAAGTTTATCTCAACTTCTATAAAAATTTTACTAGTACTTTCCCTTATTTTGGACTACCCTGAGAATCCATCTCGGCCCCAATTCATCAATAACAACAACAATAACCATAATACCGAAGCAGCCAGTGTGAGTTGGGCATTATGCATCGCCATCCCCATACCCACCCAGCGTACCTTGCAGTGTCGAACCTTTCCCAAGTCCATAACCTCACTAAATTCGCTAACGTACTTCATCCTCTCATCAAAACTGAAAAATAGGGCAGCATACCCATTTTATACATACATAACACACCTGAACACTCTTACACACTCCAAGAAACAAATTACATCATTCAAACGCCAAACGAAACCTTAGAACATTAAAACGCCACATCTCCTCACCTATATCTACCCAAATTCGGCCAATACTTCAAGATTACATACAAACCATTTCCAATGTGTCCTTCACCCCACAAGAACCATTTTTAAATCAATTAAACACAAGTACTAGATTTTAAGACAAAACAACTTCACCATCAAACAATCCCAATTTTGAACCCACTTGAAGATTCCACAATTAACTTAAACAAGTAATTCTCCACACAATATCCCCAAATTCGAACCCTCCCTCCTTCAAACAAGCTCTCAACTAACTCAACCAAGCAAGCCCTCAAGGTTTTCTTATAATTTTACACCCACCAATACCTATACAAGCTATAGATTAACTCAAACAAGAAGAAAATTAACATACCTTAAAAATCCCTTCTTGAACTTCAAGACGCCAAATCCCAGTTACAAGGTATTTTCTTGCCCAAACAATGCTTCTACACTACTTAGGGGGCCCAATATACTAGGCGTGTAGCATCAAAATAGTTGAAAGATCAAAAAAACTGAATTGTTGGGCACTGCTACAGTAACCCGAGGCACTATAGCACCCGAGACCCTCTTTTTAGCTAGGGGAAAATTTTGAACTTTGGAGACATGGCTAAGTGTGGAAAATTACTCTTGCACATATAAGATATACATTCATATATATAGACAAAGCAAGGTAATATCTTGGTCTTCAAAGTTTTCTTGAACTCTTTAGTTTGGCTCTTATCTTTGGCTAAGTATTCTTCAAAGGAATGTTCTTGTACATGATACATACTTACATATATAAGATAGACAAGGATAATTATTTGGTCCTACACCAACACTTGGTCCAATCCCATGTTAACAAACAATTTATAATTAGAGACTTGTTCAAGAAATTATATATTGATCTTGAATATATGAATATATATACATGTGCACACACATAAATTTATGCATATACACTTCTTTGAAATATTCTAACTTGAGTACCCCAACTTTTCAAAAATACACTTAAGTTCCAAATTCTCCAAAAATTAGAACATTGGTCCCAAATTTCGTACTTGATCCAAAATACCACAATACGGGTTCTAACAATTTACCTACATTACTATCTACCTTAATCCTATTCAAGACAAAGATGAATTCTCACCTATAAATAGTCATGTTTCATCCTTTGTGAAGGAGAAATATGTTGTGTAGAAAAATGAAAGGTGTATGGATAAAGTATAGTAGTGTATGGTAAGTGTGTAATATTAAAAGAGAGATTTGAGACAAAGAAAATATTCTAAGTCTTCAACTATATTCACTATACAAAAGAGAGTAATTTATATGTTGAAGGAAGGTGTTTTTGTGTGGAGCTTTCGACTCTTTAACTAATGTGAAGTTGTTTAAGTCATACAACTTTTTTGGGCTATTGTATCCTGAAGGAGAAAAGTCAAGAGATTTGCTGGTGGATCAGTGTAGATTATGCCACAGTGGACTTGAATCTCCTTAAAAAGAGCGAGATATCCGCGCCTCAGCTTGGATGAATTTCTATTCAATTTTGTTATTTTGTCTTTTAACTGTAATTTATTATATTTGTGGCATATTACACCAAACATTTTAAGGAGATTCATGTTTTTGTTACAGTTTAAAAATATAATGACTCGGGTGTTTTTCAACGTCTTCGGAGCTTAAGAAAATCATTGCGAACAAAATCAAGAACAAGTATCATTCCAAGGAGGGCTACACGAGTCGTGTGCCTTAGCACCGTGTGACCCTTAGTGGCACCACACTTGGCCTGGACTTTGTGTTTTGGAACTTGTTAAAGACAAGCATGGGGGCACGACCAGTGCCACGATCCGTGTGGCTTGCCACTAGCCGTGGGACTAGCCATTTGGCCAAGCACACTGCATGGGGAAAGCCTTTTTGGCTATGTTCCATGCCACGCCTAGTCACACGGGTTGTGTGGCATGAGATAGTTCCTCAGGCCCTTTGTGAAGCTTTCGGAGTGAAAATATTCTAAGTATAAATCACTGTCTGGTAACATTTTTATGGAAATTCTCTAAGTGTTGGTTCACGAGCATGTCACACGAACCGTGTGGCCTCACACGGCCTGTGAAGCTGTTCGTGCGGTGGGAGTTGTGCTTAAAAATTCTATGTATTTGGTCAAGGCTCCAACTTCCAGAATTCATCTAAGTATTGCTTCACGGGCACTCCACACAAACCGTGGAATGCCACGTGGGCCGTATGGCCTCAAGTGAAGTGGCTTTCGAAAAATTTTTCCTCTATTTTATTAATGACATTTTCATAAATTTAATTTATTCTATTGGCCTTTTGGGGATTCCTATGCTATCCTATGGCTACTTAAAGACTTAAAACGTATTTCAAACATACAAAAACTCACTTCTCATATTTTGAACTCTCTCAAAACAACTGTCAAAGGAACTCTTGGAAATTTTCACTTAGTAGCAAAGGCGCTCAATTCTTCTCCAAATTCTATGGGGGTTTCTTCATCTTGGTAAAGGTATGTGAGTTTTGATTCTTAGTTACTTCCAATCAAGGAGACCCAAACTATTCTAAAAAAATCTTCATAAATTTTGTTGGGTTTTGAGTATCATGATTCCTTAAGTTCCAATAATGAATAAGTCATGTTTAGCTAGTGATTTTAAGATGATCTAAGCTTGAAATATTGAATTTTATCGATTTTTTATGAATCTTTAAATATGCATGGTCCCTTAAAAGCTTGGATAAGCATGCATGATTTATTATATTTAAATGTGGATTTGGTCATGGTTTTAATTTAATTTCATATTATATTATTAATTTTAGATTGAATCTCAATCAGCGATACCATTTTCATATCATTCATAGCATATGCATTCATGCTCATAAGATTTTATGAAAGTTATGAAATCGGTTAAGCCAAATTATGCTTTATGATATGATTTTGATAAGATATGGGTTATGACAAGAGTGTGATCACATATATCTCTAAGATTATGGCTCAAGGAGCAATTATGGGTGTTTACACCAATATGTTTATGGGAGTATCGATTGAGGTTTGAGTCAGAGTGTGCTATCCCCAAGGGTCCATACTCATCTCTCAAGAAGGTACTCCAAAGGAGCTATCACCTCTAATACTTGTGGCTGAGGTTTGAGTCAGAGTGTGCTATCCCCAAGGGTCCATACTCATCTCTCAAGAAGGTACTCCAAAGGAGCTATCACTATGCATGAAAGTATTACATGAAGGATGCTTTGTCTTTTTAGCCAATTATGTATGAGTACGAAGAACGTGTTTTGGCCTTTATGTCTAAGAATGCATGTAAATGGTTTGAAGTCTTATGTCTTATTTAAAAGCATGTATATATATGTATTCTAGTAGGATACGACCTACCACTGATGGAATAAGAGTTTGCACTCTTGAATTTGAAGATGCATGTATATATATGTATTCTAGTGGGATGACGTCCTACCACTGATGGATTGGATGTCGGCGTGGACTATCCCCTAGGATCCATACCCCTTTCCTCAAACTATGTGCCTAACATAGGATTATATTTATGCCCCAAGTGGAAAGTATGTTGAGGTTCTACATTTGGCAAATGGATCACCTCTTATCCTTGTGGGAAAGACAATAGGGTTCCAAGGCATAGGTCACTTGGTCTCATGTTGGTTACGGTCCCATCCTCATATATATATGAAGTACTTTCACATTCATGCATCATGGATTTCATAACATCTTGTTATATTTACATACCTCGCTATATATCTCTATCTATATTATGCGCCTTTGTCATCTATCATTGTACGCAAGTTTTTATAATTCATATACATTGCATCCCACATACTTAGTACATTCAAATGTACTAACGCATACTCTAGCCTACATGATCTCACCATGTAGGGACCGAAGGCTTGGATCATCCACCGTACATCGACTAGCTAAGGTTTTCAAGTTTACTTATAGTGGTGAGTCCTATCTTCCAAGGATGAACCACCATCCTTCTACCTATGTTACTTTTGTTATTTACTTATTTACTTGAGGGTAAGCCCAGGGAGTGTCTTGGCCCTTGACCTATTTCATGATTAGAAGCACTGTTGGACGTCTTGTAAACTCTTTGAGGATTGTTGCTTATTGTTTTGTTTGGGGAGTTACTATGACAATGATTATCTAAAGACTATTATTATGTGTTATGTAAATATTTGCAAGTCTATGGATTGTTATCATGTGATATTGAAAGGATCCTAAGTCCTAAACTACCCCTATAGTGTGAGTCCTACTTTTTCACCCCTTAGAACTATGTGTTTACTATTTTGTATGCGCTTCCAAACTGATGATGTGTGAATGGATGCTATAACGCTTGTTTGGGAACTCTTGAGTTCCCATTTATCGTGTCACTCCTAGAACTTAGATCTGGATCGTGACAAGCTTGGTATCAGAGCACTAGGTTTGTAAATAATCCTCGAAGTCCAACATGCCGAGTCAAGTAGAGTCCTACTTATGGGTGTGTAGTGCACCATGCTGATAAATGGGAGGCTATGATGATGTTCTAGGAATTGTCTTATATCTTCATGTCTTATGTTGTGCTATGAGTAGTGTGATTAGTTTCTTGATCTTGATAATGTCCTTATTCTATTTTAGAAGATGCCTTGGGGTAGACCTGCCAGACCAGCTCCGACTAATGAAGACCAAGCACCTCAAGGGCCTATGGATGAGCCTGCACCTCAAGGGCCTATGGATGAGCCTATCTCTAATGGTGAATTCTGTATGGCCTTTGGTATGCTTGCTAAGGTGGTGATCACTCCGTCTAGGTAGGCTAACCTTTCTCGGGATCCTACTTTGGCTTCTAGAGTGAGGGATTTCACCCAGATGAATTCGCCAGAGTTCTTTGTGTCTAAGGCTGATGAGGATGTTCAGTAGTTCATCGATAATCTCACCAAGGTATTGAATGTCATGGGTGTCACTTCTGAGGAGAAAGCTAAACTAGTTGCCTACCAGTTGAAGGATGTGACCCAGGTGTGGTACACTCAGTGGTCTATAGAGAGGGTTTGTGGTGATGCTATCAATTAGAAGGAGTTCAAGCTTGACTTCCTGGGTCGTTTCTTCCTACTTGAGCTTAGGGAAGCAAATATAGCCGAATTTATCAACCTCAGGCAAGGGAATAAGAGTGTGAGGGATTATGCCCTCAAGTTCACTAAGTTCTCTAAGTATGCTCTAATACTTGTGGCTGATCCTTATGCAAGAATGCAAGTTCATTTTTGATATCTCTGACTTGCTTGTACCAGAATGTCATACAACCATGCTTAATCAAGATATGTACATCTCTAGACTTATGGTTTATGCCGAACAAATCAAAGGGGAGAAACTTAAGGGGGAGAGTGCATGATCCTAAGAGGGCTCATTTTGATGGCGAGTTCTTTGGTTCTCGGGTGGTGGTTTTGGTTGCTTCCAACAGGGCCAGGGTTCTAATTCTTGGGTTGCTAATGCTAGAGTGCCTCCTCCTAGGGCACCGATTAGTGATGGACCATTTCTTCCACGATGTGACATATGCAGGATAACTTACCCATGAAGGTGTTTGTGGGGTTCAAAAGCTTGCTTTGGTTATGGGGAAATGGGACACAAGCATGTTGATTGCCCAAAGGTACCAAAGAAGGGTTAAGTGAATCAAGGTGATCAAGGCCAACCTAGAGCTCCTCAAGGTGTTGCACAAAGGAACAACAGATTTTATGCTCTTCATGCTCGTTAGGTAGTGGAGGAAGCTCCAGATGTTATGACTAATATGTTGAAATTCTTTGATTTTGATTCTTATGCTTTGCTTGATTCGGGTGCAAATTTATATTTTCTGAATACTCTATTGGCTGTTAAGTTTGGTTTGAGTCCGAAGATCTTGAGAGACCTCTTTTTAGTGTATAGTCCCATGGGTAAGTCTGTTGTTGCTCATAAATTCTATTGTGGGTATCCTATTTCTGTGTTGCATAAAGTTTTCCCGTGTGATCTTGTGGAACTTGAGATGTTTGATTTTGATGTAATTCTTGGGATAGATTGGTTGCATGCATCATATGCCTCTATAGATTGTAGAACCCGAAAGGTCAAGTTACAACCCCCCGGTGAGCCCATTCTTGAATGGAAGGGTAATGACTCCATTATCAAGGGTCAGTTTATTTGCTACCTTAAGGATCGGAAGATGATCTCCAAGAGGTGCATATATCACATAGTGAGGGTCAAGGATGTGGAGTCTGAGTTACCTACTCTTGAGTCAGTTTCAGTGGTGAATGAGTTTCCAAACGTATTCCCCAAAAGTTGCCCGGTATTTCTCTCAAAAGGGAAGTAGACTTTGGCATAGATTTTCTTCTGGATACTTAACCTATCTCTATTTCTCCCTATTGTATGGCACCGATTGAGTTGAAAGAATTGAAGGATTAGTTGAAAGATTTGTTGGAAATGGGTTTTATCAGGCCAAGTATATCTCCATGGGGTGCTCCGATGTTATTTGTGAGGAAGAAAGATGGATCTCTTTAGATGTGTATCGATTATAGGTAATTGAATAAGGTGATTACTAAGAATAAGTATCCATTGCCTAGGATAAATGACTTGTTTGACCAACTTCAAGGGGCCACTTACTTTTCAAAAATTGATCTCTATTCTGAGTATCACCAGTTGAAGGTTAGGGAGTGTAATATTCCCAAGACGGACTTTCGGGCAAGGTATGGACATTTCCAATTTGTGGTGATGTAGTTTGGCCTAACTATTACTCTGGTCGTTTTTATGGATCGTATGAATCGAGTGTTCAAGCCATTCCTTTATAGTTTTGTGGTTGTCTTTATAGATGACATTCTTATTTATTTTGGAGTAAGCGGGAGCATATGGATTATTTAAGGTTGGTCTTACAAACCTTGAGAGAGAAGAAATTGTATGCCAAATTTAGCAAATGTGAGTTTTGGTTGGGTGAAGTTGCTTTTCTAGGTCATATGGTGTCCAGTGATGGTATAAAAGTGGATCTTAAGAAGACTAAGACAGTGAAGAATTGGCCTAGACCGGTTACTCCTTTGGACATTTGAATTTCTTTAGGTTAGCAGGGTATTATAGGAGGTTAGTTGAGGGGTTCTCGTCTATTGCATCTCCATTTACTAAATTGACTCCAAAGAAGGATAAGTTTGTGTAGTCGGACGAGTGTGAGAGGAGTTTCCAAACTTTGAAGGATCGACTTACATCAGCTCTGATTTTGACTCTACCAAATGGTTTGGATGGATTTGTGGTATATTGTGATACGTGTCGGATTGGGTTGGGATATGTACTTATGCAACACGGTAAGATGATAGCCTGTGCATCTAGGCAATTGAAGGTGCATGAGCATAGTTACCTGACTCATGACCTTGAGTTAGCGGCAAGGGTTTTTGCTTTGAAGATTTGGAGACACTATTTATACGGGGTGCATATTGATACCGATCATAAGAGTTTGCAATATGTGTTCACTTAAAGGGACCTTAGCTTGAGACAAAGGAGATAGTTGGAACTCCTAAAAGATTGCGACATGAGTGTTCTATATCACCCCAACAAGAAAAATATGGTAGTCGATGCTCTTAATAGGCTTTATATGGGAAGCGTGGCTCATGTTGAGGAGGAGATGAAGGAGTTGGCAAGGGATGTTCACCGTTTTACTAGATTGGGTGTTAGGTTGGCCGATTCCAATGATGGTGGTATACATGTTCAAAATGGGGCCAAGTCCTCGGTGGTTGTTGATGTGAAAGCTAAGCAAGATCTAGATCCATCCTTGATTAAATTGAAGAATTTGATCGTCGAAAAGAATATTGTGGTTTTCTCCCAAGGAAGAGATGGTGTACTTCGGTATCAAGGTCAGTTATATGTTCCAGATGTGGATGACCTTAGGAGGGTGATTATGGGTGAAGCCCATAATTCTTATTATTCTATTCACTTAGGGTCTACGAAGATGTATCGGGACTTGAAGGAGGTGTATTGGTGGCAAGGCATGAAGAAGGACATAGCCAAGTTTGTATCCGAATGTCCAAATTATCAACAAGTGTAAGTGGAGCACCAAAGGCCCAGAGTGTTAGCTCAAGACATTGAGATTCCCACTTGGAAGTGGGAGGATGTGAATAGGGACTTCGTGGTTGGCTTACCTTGGAATCGAAAGCAATTTGACTCTATTTGGGTTATAGTTGACCGAATGACTAAGTCGGCTCATTTTCTACCGATTAAGACTACTTTCGGTGTCGAAGATTATGTAAAATTATACATTAGAGAGTTGTAAGGTTGCATGGTGTGCCCAGGTCTATCATATCGGATCAGGTTACACAATTTACTTTGTACTTTTGGAGGTAGTTTCAAAAGGGACTTGGGACTAAGGTCATGTTAGGCACCGTCTTTCATCCTCAAACCGATGGGCAAGTGGAAAGGACAATTCAAAGTTTGGAGGATATTTTGAGGGCTTGTTTGTTGGAATTCAAGGGTAATTGGGATGACCATCTTCCACTCATTGAGTTCGCCTACAATAATAGTTTTCATGCTAGCATTGGTATGGCACTGTTTGAGGCTTTGTATGGTAGGAGGTGTAGGTATCTAGTGGGGGTGGTTTGAGTTAGGAGAAATGGCTTTTGTTGGTTCGAATTTGGTGTTGGAGGCTATGGAGAAGGTGAAGTTGATTAGGGAAAGGTTGAAGACTGCCCAAAGTCCCCAAAAGTCCTATTCATACATTAGAAAAAGGGATTTTGACTTTCATGTTGGAGATTGGGTGTTTGTGAAAGTCTCACCTATGAAGGGGGTGATGCATTTTGGTAAAAAGGGCAAGCTGAGTCCCCAGTATGTAGGCCCTTATGAGGTTATTGAGCGAATTGGGAATGTGGCTTATAGGTTGGAGTTGCCCCCAGAATTGAGTTCTATCCACCCGATCTTTCATGTTTCTATGTTAAGGGAGATGATTGGTGACCCTAGCACTATTGTGCCCTTAGAAGGTGTTGAGATTGAAGAGAACTTCTCTTATAAGGAAATGCTAGTGGATATTTTGGATATACAAGTGAAGTAGCTTCATAATAAGGATATGGCTTCGGTAAAGGTGCTTTGGAGGAACCAACATGTGGAAAATGCTACATAGGAGGCAGAGTTGGACATGTGAAGCCATATCCCCATCTTTTCCAATCTAGTCAAGCCTAAGGTATTAGTTCATCCTTTTCTAATTGGTCCCAATCCTTTCATTCTTGAGTCTCATGGCATAACATGCTTACATGTGCATTAAAATGGTTTTTATGATATTTGAATTATTTTATTACGATTCGGGATGAGTTTAATGACTTTATTATTTTTAAATGGTGAACTATGTATGATATCTTGTGTTTGGAAGTTTCATGTCCTAATTTAAGCCTTTCAAGCCTTGTTCTTGCATATTCGAGGATGAATGTTTCCAAGGGGGAGATGATGTAATGACCCGGGTGTTGTTCGACATCTTCGGAGCTATAGAAAATCGTTTCAAATAAAATCGAGACCAATTGTCGTTCCAGGGAGGGCTACACGAGCCGTGTACCTTGGCACTAGCCGTGTGACCCTTAGTGGCGCCACACTTGGTCTGGACTTTATGTTTTGGAACTTGTTGAAGACAAGTATGGGGGCACAACAAGTGCCACGAGCCGTGTGGCTTGCCACTAGCCATGGGACTAGCCGTTTGGCATAGTACACTGCATGGGGAAAGCCTTTTTGGCTAAGTGCTATGCCATGACTCAATCACATGGGTCGTGTGTCATGACATAGGTCATGGTGCCCTTTGTGAAGCTTCCAAAGAGAAAATATTCTAAGTATTGAATCACCATCTCATAACTGTTATGTGGAAATTCTCTAAGTTTTGGTTCACGGGTGTGTCACATGAACCGTAAGGCTTCACACGGCCCGTGAAGCTGTCCGCACGGTGGGACATGTGCTCGAAAATTCTAAGTATTTCTTCAAGGTTCCAACTTCCAGAATTCATCTAAGTGTTGCTTCACAGGCACTCCACACGAATCGTGGAGTGCCACACGGGCCGTATGTCCTCAAGTGAAGTGGCTTCAAGGAAACTTTTTCTCCATTTCGTTAATGGCATTTTTGTAAATTTAATTTATTCTATTGGCGTTTTGAGGATTCCTATGCTATCTTATGGCTACCTAAAGACCTAAAACCTATTTCAAACATTCAAAAACTCACTCCTCATATTTTGAACTCTCTCAAAACAACTGTCAAAGGAACTCTTGGAAATTTTCACCTAGGAGTAAGGGAGCTCAATTTTTCTTCAAATTCTTTAGGGGGTTTCTTCATCTTGGTGAAGGTATGTGGGTTTTGATCCTTGGTTACTTCCAATCAAGGAGACCCAAATTATTTTTAAGAAATCTTCATGAATTTTGTTTACTTTGATTTGTGGTTTTGAGTACCATGATTCCTTTAATTCCAATAATGAATGGGTCATGTTTATCTAGTGATTTTAAGATGATCTAAGCTTGAAATTTGAATTTCATCAATTTTTTATGAACCTATAAATATGCATAGTCCCTTTAAGGCTTTGATCTAAGCATGGCTAATTTATATTATAGTTTAAATGTGTATTTGGTCATGGTTTTACTTTAATTTCATATTATATTATTGATTTTAGATTGAATCTCAATCAGCCATGCCATTTTCACTTTATTCATAGCATATGCATTCATGCTCATGAGATTTTATGGAAATTATGAAATAGGTTAAACCCAATTATGCTTTATGATATGATTTTGATAAGATATGGGTTATGACAAGAATGTGATCACATATATGTCTAACATTATGGCTCAAGGAGTAATTATGGGTGTCTACACCAATCTGTTTATGGGAGCATCGATTGAGGTTTGAGTCAGAGTGGGATGTCCCCAAGGGTCCATGCTCATCTCGCAAAAAGGTGCTCTAAAGGAGCTCTGCCTATGCATGAAAGTATTACATGAAGGATGTTTTGGCTTTTTAGCCTATTATGCATGAGTATGAAGAACGTGTTTTGGCCTTTATGCCTAAGAATGCATGTAAACAGTCTGAAGTCTTATGTCTCTTTTGCAAGCATGTATATATATGTATCCTAGTAGGATTACGACCTAGCACCGGTGGATTAGATGTCGGCATGGACTATCCTCAATGGTCCATACTTCTTTCCTTAAGCTATGTGCCTAACATAGGATTATGTTTATGCCCTAAGTGGAAAGTATGTTAAGGATCTACCTTTTGCTAGGAGATCACCTCTTATATGTTGTGGGGAAGACAACGGAGTTCTGAGGCATATCTCACTTGGTCTCGCGTTGGTTATGATCCCATCCTCATATATATATGAAGTACTTTCGCATTTATGTATCTTGGATTTCATATAATATTTTTATATTTACATACCTTGCTATATATCTCTTCCTATATTATGTGCCTATGTCATCTAACATTGTATGCAGGTTTTGATAGTTCTTATGCATTGCATCCCGTATATTTTGTATATTCAATTGTACTACCATATAGTATTGCCTACATGATCTCACCATGTATGGACCGAAGGCTTGGATCATCCACCATACATCGACTAGATAAGGTTTTCAAGTTTACTTGTAGTGGTGAGTCCTATCTTCCAAGGACGAACCACCATCCTTCTACCTATGTTACTATCGTTATTTACTTATTTACTTGAGGGTGAGCCCGGGGAGTGTCTTGGCCCCCGACCTATCTCTTGATTAGAGGCACTATTGGACGTCTTGTAAAATCTTTGACGATTGTATGCTTATTGTTATGTTTTGGGAGTTACTATGATGATGATTATCTAAATACTATTTTTATGTGTTATGTGAATAGTTGCAAGTCTATGGATTGTTACTATGTGATGTTGAAAGGATCCTAAGTCCCGAACTACCCCCATAGCGTGAGTTCTACTTTTTCCCCCCTTATAACCATGTGTTTACTAGTTTGTATGCTCTTCCAAACTGATGATTTGTGAATAGATGCTATGAGGCTTGTTTGTGGACTCTCGAGTTCCCATTCGTCATGTCACTCCTACACCCCAGGTCCGGATCGTGATAGAAAAAGTGTGGATATCAAGATAGGAGATCTCAATATCATTCTGCTTTAGTTGCTCTCTTCAAGAGTAGAAAGAGAAGAGATGTACGAGTAAAGTATAATTTTTACTTGCTCAATTCAAGCTTAAAGGAAAAACAACTTTTTACCTATTAATTTTATGAATAAAGTGATATTTGTTTTCATGAACACAAAGTGGTATTTAAGTTCTAAAAATAGTAGGGGTTCATGATATGAGAAAAAATATTGTGAAATTGTGATTTTTGCATCTTTGAGAAATGCTCTAAAAAGAGTATTATAGATGCATATATATTTATTTTGAAAAAATCGCATGTTATTTTTTTGCCTATGATTTGGTGAGTTTTTGACTTCAACATGTTATCAAAGAAACGATAAGGAAAAAAATGTTAAGTAGCCATATTGATATGAAATATTTGGGTGAGAAAATTTCATTCTTGGAATGAATAATACCCTAAAACATGTGATAAAGATTTTCTTATCAAGTCACATTATATTGAGAAAATTGTGAAAGATAACTATGTTTGTTGTATGAGTCTTGCAACTCTTTTGATTTAATTGTGTGAAAATTGTCCAACAAATAAAAAAGTAGTTTGCTAAAAACTATGAGATATGTGACTAACAATTTGACTTGAAGTTATGTTTGCAGTAAAAGTACTTGACAGGTACAAGCAAATCAGTTGAGAAAAATTTGGTGGTTTTTGTGGGGATGAGAAAAGCAAATTATATCATTTGCTAACTCAACCACGGAGGTCAAAATAAAAAACTTTTAATTTGCTTCAACTAGTCGAAAAGTGAATTGATTTCATTATATCAAGAACTTTATTTTGAGAAATTAATTTTTCTCATTTTGATTAATTGTGATACCGCCAAAAAAATTTGGTATACAAAAACATTATTGTAACGATAAATTCAGACCTATAAAGATAAAACACAATATTATGAGAACTTATTGATCAGTGATATACCATTTACTAATTGTGTTATATCTTGTAGATTCATAGACTAAGACCTTAGCAAGATAAGGGCCGAAGCATATCAAGGAGAATGATATTGAAGCTAATAAATCCTGAGTCATATACGAGGAAATCTAACCTGGGGACTAGAGATCTTATAACCAGGTTCAATGTGAAAAACAAATCAATTGATGACTTGTTGTGAAATGCACTAATATTAATTGTATTCAATCCCTATGATGTGAATGCATTTATCGTATAATGATTTGTGGAGGTTGAGTTTATGAACTCTTAATAAAAATTTATATCTTGTATGAGTGGGGTGTCAAATTATAAGATCACCCTTGACAAATTTCACCTATGTGAGTGTGAAAGGATGCCACTTTCTATGAGAATGAGCTTGTTCTAAAAAACATTCATGAAAATACTGATAAACACAAGGCCGTAATGTGCTGGCTAAAAACGTTTATGTCAACACCTTGATTGTTTTGTGTAACCAGTGATACTTTATTTCCCTTAAGCAGTCATAGTTCAAGTCTGAGACCACTACTGACTCTAGAGTAAAGAACACTGTTTTACTAAGTGGAGGTTCAATGCAGAGCACACCTTCATTATGCATAACAATCTACCTTCAACTAACTGGCTAATAATAGTAAAAGGAGAGAGGGAATGTTGGTGCAAAATATATTTTAATATTAAAATAATAATATTAATTTGTATCATGAGTTAGTGGTAGAATGTGACAATAAGTTCTTGTAACTTATATGACCATTAGTTTCTTGCAACTTATATGACCATTAGTGTCTTGTAACTCATATAATCACTAAGCCTTGCTCTATTCCATTAGTGTCTTGTAACTCATGTAACCTCCAAGACATGATTCCTTCATTTATTTACCTACATTACTATCTACATTAACCCTATTCAAGACAAGGATGAATTCTCACCTATAAATAGTGATGTTTCATACTTTGTGAAGGAGAAATATGTTCTGTAAAAAAATGAGAGGTGTGTGGATAAAATATTATAGGTTGTGGTGAAGTGTGCAGTATTAAAAGAGAGAGTTGAGATAGAGAAAATATTCTAAGTCTTCAACTATATTCACTATACAAAAGAGAGTAATTTATATGTTGAAGGAAGATTTTTTTGTGCGGAGCTTTGGACTCTTCAACTAATCCAGAGTTGTTTGAGTTATACAACTTTGTTGGGTTGTTGTATCCTAGAGGGGACAAGTCAAGAGAGTTACTGTTGGATCGGAGTAGATTATGCTGCAATGGACTTGAATCTCCTTAAAGAGAGCATGATATCGCGCCTCAGCCTGGATGAATTTCTGTTCAATTTTGCCATTTTATTTTTCAATTGTAATTTATTATATTTGTGGTATATTACACCAACACATATATATAAAAGAACAATTACAAAAATGTCGTAAGCTATCAATATAATATGACATAACAAAAAATATTACATTATTACTACCTTTCAATTGCCTCGGTGAATAGAGTAAGTTCATCTGGTGTCCCATAAATATCATATGTATCATCAATAATAGTAAGGATGAATATAGTTTTTCCTAATATTATCCTTGCAATGCTATAGTGAGACTCAAAGTAAGTGCCTAAACGCCAGAAGTAAACCTCCACCAATCTGTCTCTTTCATAAGGGAATGTGTTCATTATTTCCAAAATTTTCCCCCACCTACAATAAACAGAAGAATATATACTTAACTTTGAACTTGAAACATATAATTGTTCCTCAAGTAAGTTTTTTAACATTTCACCAAAATGTAACTATCTTGTAAGATCAGATAACTCCTTTTCATACAACCTTTGTAAGATATTGAAGTCTAATTTGGCAAAGTTTAGTAGTACTTGATTGTGATTTTGATTTTGTTGGTAAAATGATATGTATTTCCTTGTTTCTACCCTCACCACACCATCTTTAATTGGATACTTGAATGCATTACTGATTTGTTGTGCAAGTGTGGAGATGCTTAGTTTAGGCAAAATGACTTTCAATTGATTGATGGTGAAATTCAGTGCTTCATTCAGAATTTCTTCATAATGTACTCAGAATTGTGCTACCTCATACAAGCTCAACATTCCATGAACGTTGTTAACCAATTCTTTCTTGAAATTTTGTTGATCGTTAGTGAACTTCCTAAATACATTTGCTTCAAATTATATATATTATGAGGAAGTAAAAGAGGATGTTCTAGATCGATCAACAAGTAAATAAGTTTTGGTGATCGATATATGTATGATTCTATGTAGATGATACATGTCTGTCTACTATCACAATTAGATTTGTAAGAATTTGCATCTAGAACTTTTGTGGTTTAAAATCTTTACATCTTATTTCAAGATGATATTTAGGATGAGTTTGGTATCCCGAATCTCAATCCTTTAACATAGATGCGAACTATCATACCTTGAGCGGGTAATCTTGTCGTGGCCGACACTTAAAGAACCGTTGCTAATTCCTCATGAGAATCACCTAGTCTCATTATCATATCAAACTCAATAGTGGAAGAAATACTCAATAGAAGCATTAAAGGAAAGATAAGATCTCATAAATAGTCTCTAAAATAGATCAAGTCTAGAAAATGAAATACTCAACAATACTTTACTCAAGGTCTATGAAGTCTCTACTCTAAGTACCTAGATGGTACCATGACAAGCCATGGCCACCCTACTCTAAGAAAATAATAATGATAGTGAAATAAAAATAAGGCTCCTCCGAATAGCAAGGAGCGCTCACCAAGTTTGGAACTCAAGAACTTTGAACCTCAACTGTGCGCCTGCTGAAGTCCTCTATCACTTGTATCTACATCATCAAATGATGCATCAATGAGTGGCGTCTGTTCGTGGAATGTAAGAAATGTAAAAATGGTTCAAGAAAAAGATAAAGCTCAGACTCAATCAACTAACTCGACTCAAGACTCAACTCCTCATTTCGTAACTCAACTCAAGTAATTTGATGCAACTTAAAGTCTGGAATCATGCTTTCGAACTAGACTCAATATATAATGCAACTTAGTTCAAAAATCATGATAGTTTAACTCAAGTATTGCTTGGAAGTTTCTCTAACCGACATAACTCTTCACCCACCATGAGCTTTGGTGATGTACAACGAAAAGATGTCGTTGCCACTTCTGTCCTAAACTTGCCAAGGAATAGGACATCAACCTCTACCTCTCCCTCTTGAATCCAAAGAGAATGCCCATCTATTGGGACATGAGCCGCCAGAGTTAACTGTACGACTATTCTAAGTGGGAAACATAGTTCTGGGGTGGTCCTAAATCAGCCAACTCGGTGCTCAATACTTTTTCTAAGACTAAAACGTTCATGAAGATTAACTCAAGCTCAACTCAGTTCTCAATAACTAGACTCAATACCTCAATAACTCAATAACTTAGGACCATGATTCATGCAATGTAACTCAAGGCTCTAATTCACATCATTCAAGACTCTCACCAATTATAGTCAAGTGGCATTATATTATCCATGCTCAACACTTAAGACATAACCGATATTCATTACATGCATATATGAAATAAGAAAACATACTTCTCAGGTTCAACTTACTTGGGTTAGAATGTTAAGTTCATAATTTCAATTTACTAAGTAATGAAAATACTAAGTTTAGGGTTAGGGTATCAAGCATTCGAAATACATTCATATTTGATGGTAATAATGATGCAACTCATAAATTAACTCAAATATATTCATGAAACTCAAACATGTACTGGAATATGAGACTCAAGATTCGCAAGATTTAGAATACGCAATTAATACTCATGATCTTAACTCAAGTAGACGAAGGGACATGTGGAAGAACATAATCCATTTCTGTAGGTAGCTTTACATACCTGGAATTGAAGGACGATTCACTATGACCTCAAAAACCCTCGCTTCTCCTCTTCTTCTCTCAATGACCCTAAGCTAGTCTTTGTGCATTAGGAGGCTTTAGAATGGGGTTTAGAAAATCCTTTTTCGACTAAAAATGACTTAATTAATCATGGTTTATGTTTACGAGGGGTTGGGAAATGCCTAGAATGCCCCTCACAAAAAAAAGAAAAATTTAAGTCCGAAAATACCCAGTTCACACCGCGGATTGCACGCGCAATAGTGTATTTTTTCTAAATTTTTTTTAAATAAATTTCCTAATCCCCGTCTAAAACATAAAAAGAAATATAACTCCATCGTGTCGCGCATAACCACTGTTTTAATTTTTGGATCAAAAAATTATTTTTTGATTCAGTTGCTCTAAAAATCATCCGAGACTATTTTCCCACTCAATTTTTCATGTTGATCGCATATCAGGTTTCTGATTTGCAAATGAAGCATGGAAGATGCGTTATGTGCACATCTCTCCTCTAGGGTATTTTGGTAATTTTACTGAGCATTACATTATCTCCCCGAATGATGAGTAGAGGTGGCTATTTGGCTCTCAAGATAAGTAGAGGTTGGTATTTGACTCTCAAGATAAGTAGAGGTGGGTATCTACTCAGACTCAAGAACAGAAATGTCAACTCAAGAATAGAAACATCAATTAAGTCAAAAATAGGAACATTACCTCCAACACTCTCATCATTAGGCACGAATTGATATAGGTATTTGGCTCTCATATCTTCCTTAGCTTCCCACGTGGCTTCTTCAACAAATTGATTCTTTCATAGGACTTTGAATGAGGCAATCTCTTTTGTTCTCAACTTGCGAACCTAAGGATCAAGAATGCGAACTGGAATCTCTTGAAAGGATATCCTTCACTCCAATGCTCTCAACAGGAATCACCAGGGTAGGATCTCCCAAGCACTTTTTTAACATCAAGATGTGGAACACCAAATGAATTGCATCTAACTCAAAAGGCAACTCTAACTCATATGCAACCTTACCAATTCTGTTCACAATCTGGTAAG
>DF367903.1:0-10904 GCA_000787875.1 Solanum virginianum | reverse complement strand
GTTCAGAACTCCCGATAATGCTTGGGCTGCTTTAATGGTAGTCTTTACTTTTTTCCTTTCACTCGTAGTGTGGGGTGGCTTATATTCTTCATATAGTATTCAGACCCAGGGCCTAAGATCAGGCCGAAAGACATAGTCTCCTAAAGGTGCGTAGCGCCGGAGCCGGTAATAGCTCCACCCTTTGTATATGCCAAAATGGTTGATGGAGAGATAAATACTTTTTTATGTTTAATTAAAAGTTTTAAATTTAAATTTTTTAAGTTATGAATTCGTCTTTGTTAGGAACGGTTTTATTGCTCAAAGTGAAACTTTTCGACATAAATTCGAATTTAGTCCAATTTTAATATGTGTATCAGACATCGTTAAACCTCCATGTCCTCAACATATTTGCCTTCTCATTCAATTTTGAGATCATAAATGTCCTAATATGTGTATCAGACATCGGGTGAAAATTTAGAAAAAAATGAATTTGAATCAATTCAATATTTGAAATTTTGGGATTTAAATGTTCAAAAACTATATGAAAATACTAAAAGTTACAATTCTTCTTTATATTAATATAATAAAAAAAATATTTGAAAATATTTTTATATAATTTGACTTTCTAAAAGTGAAACATGATAAATATGAATGGGGAGGAAGTAATTTATTGCAAAGTTAACCACACAACTACCTGTGGACAACACAATGCCATAAATAATTTGCAATAAATTTCTCCAACTACCAAACTTAAAGCCTTGCCACCTATATATACTTGTTTCTTCATTAATTATAAGACTTATTAGATCTTTAATTACTTAGATAATGACTATTCTTTTATTCCATTTTATATGGAAAAATAAATCCTATATAAGATCAGTTTAAAATATTTTCAGCTTCTTGCAGTCCAAATTAATGTTAGTGGTTTGGAAACTAAATTTGTTTTAAAGTATTTGATGTTTTAAAACAATAAAATAAGGGATTAGATATTGACGGGGAAGTTTAGAGTTCAAATTTTAAATGTAAAAATTATTTTTGATTAATAGAGAGTTTTACTCTAAGTAAAATTATTCCCTATAAACCTAAATTATTCAAACCTTAAAATGGGTATCACACATCGAATGAGAAAATAATACAAGTCTAAAATATAGGATAGTAAGAGTGGATAATTTAGGAGCAAAAGTGGAATCTCAATTATGAAAAAGTTAAAAAAAAAAATTAGGAGCCAAGGCACTATGCTTTAGCTATGCGAGGAATTTGAAAAAAAGCATGATCATAAAAATTTATCGTATATAATTTTATTTTATAAATTTATCAAAATTATTTTTATAATTCAAAAATTATACTGATCATCTGATCACATGTCAGCGACTAGTACATAGTACTTATTCCTTTAGGATTTTGTCATGGTAAAAAATTTTAAAGGCTTTTGGGTACTTTCCAAATCGAGAGTACAAAAACTTCAATATCACACGAGAGGGAAAAAAAATTAAAGGAAAAAAAAAGGAAAAAGTGAGGCAAGTATATAGAAATGCCCTTTTAAAGAAAAACAATTTGTACTCTCTATTTTAATCTTTCTAATTTAATATTTAATTTAGTTATGTATTTTGGATTAGTGAAGGAGAGCTTTGGAGTTATTTTTGGTTCGAGCCCATGGAAACATTCACTAATAAAGTTTGTGTTAAAATAAATTGTTTACGTTGCATTTCTTAAGATATGATCTTTAATTTAAGAATTGTGTAAAAATACGAGATAATTTGTGCATTGAATTATGTATTCTTTTTAATATATATATATATATATTTGGTGAGCATTAAGGAAAATATTTTCAGAACTTGAAATCCATGAGTAGAACTTTTGAAATTTTGTTCTTGGAGTAGTTTGACCTTATAAGTAGGGTGATTAGGATTTGAATAAAAATCGATTTAAATTTAATTAAATTGATTAAATTAATTAATTTTTTATTTGGTTTTACATTTTTCCAAATTGATAATATCTTATTTAGTTTTGATTTTGTTCAAAATGACTGAAAAAACAATCGAACTGATAGATTGTGTACATATTTTTTTATAATTATATATATAGTATAATTTTTTTTGAACAATTTTTTATAAAAAAAATGCAACATGCTAATGAAAAAGAATAAAGTATGATGTGTTTTTTATTTTTGTAACAAGATCAGTAGCTTATGCATCATTCAGTAAGTTTATGTTATGTAATGCGTTGGATTAGCTGACAATATAAGCTGAAAGTTAACATAAGGAGTTCTAGTATAAGAATTATAAATTTCAAAATAGCACTAAGATAATTCATATCTTTTTTGAATGAATTATTATCTTTTTTTTCTTATTTTAATGGATAATTTCTTATATTTTTTTTGTATATAATTAATAATCGAACAATCAGTCCAAACTGAACCACAATCTAAATCAACCAACAGATATATATTCTATTTAGTTTGGTTTTAATAATTTTAAAATTGATTAAATTAATTTGATTTTGACCAATAACATACTATGAACACCCCTACTTATAAGTTTTGTATTTTGTTAAACAAATACTTCATTTTTTACTTTATTTGCACAATCATTATTTCACATGATAAAAGTTTTTATTTTTTTATCACATTATTTTTGCAAAATACCTTTCAAATATTATGAATTGTTAATTATTGTGACTTTATATTCAAATATTTCTATAATGGTCACTCGTTATAATAACATTTCATTATAACAATCTGATTTTCTTCGTAATCAATTTTTTATATTATATTTTTTAAGGTAAAATGTTATATTTTATTTCTCTATTATAATATTTTGCCTATAACTACAATGCCATTCATTATAGCAGTATATTCTTTGTAAACTTACTTCTGTATAATAATCATACTCAATTATTATATAACAATATTTTGTAAAAAATATATTAAGCATAAAATAAAATGTGAAATATTTACGATGATCATACTAAACTAGGCAGATTTTATTAAATTTTATTCGTCCAGTAACTATACAAATTATAAATAAAACGTTGAAAGTTTCATAAAAATTGGACAAATTAAATTATAAATTTTAGACTATATAAACCAAACTTATATCAATCCAGTAACGTTTGAGTGAGTCGCTTTTATTAACTTCATCTAGTTTAATTAGTTCAGATTCAACTCAACTCACTTATTTCACACCCCTATCGATATATCCACCGATTTAGTAGATCATGAGCTATTGAAGTTATTGCTATTTTATTATCCCAACTTGATCAATAGCCTATATAAATCATCCTATACATAATCAAGAACATCCCATTGTCTACAAACTCCTCTAGTACTCCAAAAATTTTATCTTTTTTTTTCCTCTTTCCAAAAAATCCCATTTATAAAAAACAAAAATTCCAAAAATGGTGTCTTCAAAATCAGAAGATGGTTTAATTTACAACATAAAATTATCCTCAGTTGGACCAGCTAGGGTAACAGGACAAGATGTTGTTTATGAGCCAAGTAACATGGATTTGGCCATGAAATTACACTATTTAAGAGGGATTTATTACTTTGATAGCCAAGCATTTCAAGATGTCACAGTTTACAAAATAAAAGAACCAATATTTATTTGGTTTAATTGTTATTATATGACTAATGGTAGGTTTAGGAGGGCAGAATCAGGGAGACCTTATATCAAATGCAATGATTGTGGAGCTAGGTTTATTGAAGCACAATGTGATAAAACTTTGGAAGAATGGCTAGAAATGAAAGATCCCTCACTTGAAAAATTACTTGTTTCTAATCAACCTCTTGGTCCTGAATTGGCTTTCTCACCTCCAATCCTCATACAGGTACTATTTTTTCTTCAAATCATTATGTATCTGAAGTTACTGGCTCGACAAATTCAAATTCGTAGTAGATAGGTTCATTTAAAAGATACACTGGTAAAGTGTTTTCTATCAAGAAGTTATTCATTCTCAGGTCTAGGATTTTATGTTTCACTAAAAATATATAGTGTTTTGATCCTATCAAGAAATTATTCATTCTTAGATAATTTCCAAAAAGTCATTCGATTGCTCGTGATGGGACAGAAAAAGATGGGGGTAGGGATTGAAGATAGTTGGTGATTCCCTTGGATTGCCGGTTGGATCCCACGAGTGAACCGGAAGTTGAATCTAAATTGAATCTCTCCCGAATCGCCTTATCTATCCTGAGGAGGAGTTTGGTTTTGGATGTTCTTGCTTGGAGGAAAGGAAATAGGGATGGTTTTAGCTAGGTGTGGGGTGTTATGATTATAATTTTAGAGATTTTTTTTTAAAAAAATTCTAGGGCTTTGATGAAATTTGAATCGAGAAGAAAAAATAGGATTAAGATGAATTTTTGAAATGAAATTTATATTTTCCTCATTACCGTAGCTATGATAATTAATCATCAGCTTTAAAATAACTTAAAGAATTTTTAGAAATTTTAAAAAGCGATTGTGTTACATATAATGATATCGCAGGCATCCTATAATCCATTATAGCGAAAATTGATAAATGAGCCCCTTGTTTCATGTTTAGGTGATTGTTAATCGATTAGTTCATATTCACATTTGAAATTAGTAAATAGCATAAAATATTTTCTATCTATAATTTTTATTTTAAAAAAAAAAATTATGTTTAAACTTGATATCTTTTGGCAAAGATGAACACTGAATTAATTCGAGAAGGTTCAATAAATAGAATAGAGTGTTTTTATTCATTTTTAGTGATCAAACCTTATACTTTTTGCTAAAAATGAAAAAGAAATTTCACATATTCCACAACACTCCCCGTCACTCTATACCTAACTCTTTTAAGTACTTCCTTTATTCAATAATAATTATTCATTATATTAAAAAAATATTTAATAATATTTAATTCACTTTATAAAATTAAAATATAATTTTATATTTAATTTTTAACTTAGTCATATCATTAATTATAATAATTTTTTATTATATTTTTCAAAATTTTATATAAATTATATTCAAATGATAATTTAGTAAAATTATTCTGTCGTTTACAATTTTTTTAATTATTTTATCAAATTAGTAATAAATAATTATTATTGGACGGAGGAATTAATAATTGTCCACCAAATTAGTTGCAATTACTTCCCTATCATATTAAAGATCGTATGGCCACCACAATTCATTGAATAATTGTCCACCCAATTGACTGCAATTACTTCTCTATCAATAATAAATGTACCAATAAATTTATTTTCACCGTCGCAAGTTAGCTATCTATCATATTTCTTTTAAAAGCTAAGCAAGAAAATATAATTATTTTATTTTTATTCGTATTTAAAGATATAATATCTCTTTACTGAAACCTATATTATTCATATGTTAACATCCCATGATTAAAATATTTGTAGTCTTCAAAACAATTAGTCAATTACTACTAGAACTAAAATAAGAAAAATAATTAGTTTTATCTAAATTTCTAAAATGTCAATAATTTTTAAAAATCATGACCTATAATTTGAAACATATGGAATATCAAGGGAAGGAATTAGAAAAGAGAAGACTCTCCCCATATATTTTTTTTGCCATAGTTATTATACTTGGTTGATATTAAATTTATTTTTTTGTTGTTGTTGGTAGGGAGAAAGTGACAGACTTTAATTAATTTATATTTTTAAAATGAAAATACATAAATTTGTATAAAATTCAAGTCAATAATTGTAGGAGGATTGATGTGATTTGTCATAGTCACTATCATTTTATATCTAGATAAATCAACTTTCTAAGTAAAAAAATCCTTAATAATTATAGAAGAAAAAATATCATATTAATGTTTCATATTCATTTTAATAGAGACATAAAGCATATAAAATCATTAATTACCTAAGAAAAAATAATTATACTTTACTGATGTCATCTTTATTATATCACTACGTTCATTTTACTTATTTTGATCTTCTCTTTGATCGTTTTTCATAAAGTCGCATCAAAATTTAGTGTGTTATCTAAAAATTGCTCCATAGATCTCATTGGGATCTTCGACCTTTTTTTGACGACTGTGAAATTATCAGAGGAATTGCTAAGTAAATATATTAGATTTGAATGTGGTTGTTGCTTATTGGTCGTTTCTATAATTTTTTCTTTCTTTTTCACTTTTTTTTATTGGTAATTGATGGTTGATTATTTATATTATGGTTTACTTATGTAGCATACAAAATTCAAATGTGGTGGAATTTCATTGGGCCTAAGTTGGGCCCATGTACTTGGAGATATATTCACCGCAACTGAATTTTGGAACCTTTTGGGTAAAGTAGTTGGTGGATACCAACCGCCCCGGCCCATTAACTTGGCCCATTCACTCACCAAATCAAACTCAACCCAAACCCTTCAAAAGATTATGGAGGATCCACTTTCCATAAAACGGGTCGGCCCAGTTGAAGATCATTGGATTGTTAACACTAATTCCAAAATGAAGTCATTTTCAATCCATGTTAGTGGATCCAAATTGGGCCACTTACAATCAAGAACAGGCAATGAAGGCCCATTTGAGTCACTATGTGCTATTATTTGGCAGTCCATTTCAAGAATTAGAGATGGGCCTGGCCCAAAAGTTGTCACCATTTGCAAAAAAAGTGAGGAAAAGAGAGAAGGGGTTATAGGGAACAATCAAGTCATTGGTGTGGTCAAGGTTGATTACTCAATTAGAGAAGCTAATCCTAGTGAATTAGCAAGATTGATTAAAAATGAGATCATCGACGAGCGATTAAAGATCGATGAAGTTATTGATACAGAGCATGGAGTGTCGGATGTCATCGTTTATGGGGCAAATTTGACTTTCGTGAACCTAGAAGGTACTGATCTCTATGGATTCGAATGGAATGGACACAAGCCGAAAAGTGTAAGTTACTTGATCGATGGAGTTGGCGATGCAGGGTCCGTGTTGGTGCTTCCTGACGGGCCAAATGATGCTGGAGGAAGGATCGTGACCATGACTTTGCCTGAGGATGAGATAATGAAGTTGAAAAATGAGCTAAGCAGCGAATGGTCTATTGCCTAAACAACAACATGTTCACTATAATCACATAGGTGGAGTCTGAAATCGACTTATTTCTTAAAGTTAAAAGTATTTTGTTTCAATTCTTGTTTCATAGTTTAATTTGGTGATTCAAAGACCAATATCTTTTAGTGATTGTTCTACGCATTGTGTTTGAAAAGTTATTACCCAAATGTTATAAGCTTTGGACTCAAAAATTGTATTCATAGGAGAATAAGTTGAATTAATGTGTTGGTTTGTTACATTACTAAAGTTGCACTTTAGAACCCTTTTTGTTTTTTTAGCTATAGTAATATAGCTTGTCCATATTTATTTTTTAAAATAAATTTTTCATCTTATTTAGTTTAAATATTTTTATGTGTGCATTTTTATAAAATATTTTTCTAATTTAATTTAAAAGTAGAACTTCCATTTTTAAGTTTGTGACAGTAAAAAAGGATTTATGAAAAATCAAAATATAAAAAACATAAGAATTAGTCAATAATCATTATATTATATAGTATAAATTTTTAATAGAAAGATATGAAGAATTATCATAAAAATGAGTGAATGTTATGAATATTATTATAGATTGTATTAAAAATAATGTAAATATACATGAATATACAAGGTGAGATATAAAATGAGTTTAAAAGGATATCTTTGCCATTCATTCTTTTTATCTAGGGATTAATTATTCCAGGATTAGTATATCACCAAGAGGAGAAATAACTGATCCCGGGATCAATCATTAATCTCGAAATAAGTTATTCCAAACTTGCCAACCAAACGACAAATTATATTAAGTGCCACCAAACAATCCATAAGTGTTTTATAATTATTATTTCTTTTGTCTCATTTAATGTGAATCTATTATTTAGGTCCTACATAAATATAGCATCCACAAATATTCAATTTCAAATGGATAGAATATGTAAGATACATAGGATCTAGATATATGGATTTAAAGTATACACTGATAATTGAAAATAAAGTTTCTTATTAATGATAAATCAAGTTCTTTTATTTAAATAAACTAATAAATCAACTTAATTAACTAGTAACATGTTTATTTTTTTAAAAATTTATCATTAATGACAATGAGCTTTACAATCTTGGTAAGAAGTATAGCCACAATTTGGTGGATTGACCGTAGTGCAACACCATTGTGTAGGATCACCATGGTTGAAAAGGGGGATGCATATTTCATCCGCAAGTTTTGACTTAACTTTCATACTTTCATCACCTGCATTTTTACGAAAATAAAAAAGCATATCGTTTAGTTAATCTATATAAAATTCAAAATCACTACCAAAAGTGATTTTTGAGAATTTCTTTTTTTAAATTTACTCATTCAAATTTTCTCACAGACTTTTCATTGAAAATCCTCGTTCTTTACTGGTGAATGGAAAAAAAAAATCCAAAGATTATGTGATATAAGTTTGTGCATTGAAAAATTAAAACTATTTTATGCTTTTCAATTATTATAACAACAACAACAATAATAATTAAAGAAGAAAACGATGTATATATATCAAACGTAAATATGAACTGAGCTCTAGATATGAAAAAAATCCTTATAAGGAGCACTCCTCTCAAATGTACCCAACATGACATGAAACTAAAGTAATCGAGCTCCAATTTGGNATATATATATATATATATATATATATATATATATATATATATATAATGTGTCCAAAAATTGCAAAGAATCTAATACTTTTCACATAAATTGAAGTTAAACTAGTCTTTGTTTTTTTCTTGTTCTAACACATACATACCAAAGCAATTGCCAATGATCATGACCACCAGTTCTCATGTCAAAAGCTAGTAGGTTCGTTCAGTCATTAATAACTTGATTATTTTTAGATAATAGTATATAGAAACAACGTTCATAAGGAGTCTCATATATATATATATATATATATATATATATATATATATAAGTTGAACAACTATACATGTTGAAATTTGTATCATTAGTTCGTCCCCCTAAGAGGATAAATATGGGTATCACTCAAGACCCGTTTTGAGTCGTGACAATAATGATAATTATTGAAAATGAACTTTATTATTAATGATAATCAAGTTCTTTTATGTAAATACATAGCCAATACATCAACTTAATTGACTAGTAACATGTAAATTTATGATTAATGACAATTAGCATGACATTCTTGTGGAGAAGCATAGCATTTTAGTGGACTGTCTGTAGAGCAACACCATTTGGGAGCTGCACCATGGCTCAAAACTGGGACACACACATCGTTGTCAGAGGCTCTCGTACTTTCATCACCTGCATTTTTACAAGAACAAGAAAATATATCGATTAGTTAATTAATTTTTATACACTAACAATACAAAAATTAACTTCTTGTACCATCATATATATACAAAATGAATATGAACTTACAATGATGAAGAGCCACCATAGAGAACAAAATTATGCAAAACAGCAAAACAGACTGAAAGGAAAATTTTGTAAAGGCCATTATTAATATTATATGCTTTAGTGCTCTAAAGTCTAAAAATAATGAGAAATACTTATGAAATTCTCCCAAATATATAGCCTATGAAAGTACTTCATTTCGGTAAATAATTAACACAAATTAATGATTCATTTACCAAATTACTAAAACTTACTAATTATGTACTCCCCTAGTCCAATTTAATTGTCACAATTTCCATTTTTAGAGTCAAATTATAGACTTTGACTAATATTTTAAGCTATATTTTTAATAATATTGATATGAAAAAAGTTGAAATCAATAATATTCTTCTTATAATTTTTGAATATCTAAATTTTTATTTTGATTAGTCAAATTGACTTTTGAAAAGTGCAATATGACAATTAAAATGGAACGGAGGGAGTATTTATAAAATCTATTCACAACAGTGCTAATATGACATATCTTAGTGATTAAAATAAGATTTCTATTTGTTTATTTTCTCTAATTTTTAATACCTTTTCCTTTTTTTGTCCTGTAAAATATGAAATAATGAAATATATTTTGTTTATTCATTTTTCGCTATCTACAATTCACAACTATAAACGAGCTCCTCCTTATGATGTTGTATATACATAATCTTTTATTATCCCCAAATATAACTCTTTTTTATTTTTAAATATTTATTAAGCTGAATCTTTATTTTAGCTTTATTAAATTCATTTTCAATAGGTTTTATTTGATAAATTTGAAAATCATAAAAATAATCATGTTTTGGATGATACTTTTGTTTTCAATTTTCAAGATGAAGAAAAACTATAAAAAATAATTATATTCTTTGAATTTTATTATTTAATACTTAACTGGTATTTTATTGTTGATTATTTTCAAAAATCAATAATAAGAAATCAGTCACGCACAGCTCCTTATTATTACTCTCTCCATTTAAAAAAGATCGACTTAGTTTTTTTTTTTTTGTCTGTTTCAAAAAAATGACTCATCTTCTTTTTTGAAAACAATTTTAATTTCAATTTTTCACATGACATGTTTCAGACCACAAGATTAAAAGACATCTTGATACATTTAACATAACTTTAATTTAAGATCACAAAATTAAAAAAATTTATTTCTTTTTTTAATAGGAAATACTTATGAAATTCTCACAAATATATAGTCCTACAAAAGTATATGATTTTGATAATGGACAATTACTTATAATTAACTTACAAGTTTTATTCCTAATTTTCATCTAGAGTACTAGATACAATATTGAAAATCTCAACTACTTAACTTTTACATGTTTTGGATATGATAATTACAATATTTTCAATAAAATAGAAGATATTGGCTTAAAATTTAAATATTGTCAAATATGTACATTGTGCATCTTGATTGTTCCTGAATAATATTCATGCTTTAAACAACCAAATATATATATATATATATATATATATATATATATATATATATATA
>DF367904.1:0-10246 GCA_000787875.1 Solanum virginianum | reverse complement strand
TATGCATTCACCCCATACCTATGCTCAATATGCCAGCGAAGGCTCCTAAGTCCTAAGACCTTATGTATGTTTGTTTTCATAACAACATCATATTCAGAGCAATCCCACAAGTGGGGTCTAGGAAGGATAGAGTGTACTCAGACATAATCACTCTCTCATAGAGATAGAGAGGCTGTTTCCAAAAGACCCCCGGCTCAAATGCATTAGCCCCAAATAAAAGAAGAAAAAAAAATAATAGATATAGAATAGCAGCTACAACAAAGAGCAATGTCAAATTCTACAAGAAAAAACAATAGAAATAACACAATACTCGAAGAGCAATAACAACACAACTACAATGGTACGACTAAGCCTATGGTAAACCTTGAACCAACACAAGGCAAGACATCCTATCCCTACTAGCCTTCTACCCTAATGCGCGATCTCCACTCCTTTCTATAGAAGGTCATATGTCCTCGGTGACATGAAGCTGGGTCATATTCTGTCTAATCACCTCTCCCCAATACCTTTTCGGTCTACTCCTACCCCTTCGCGTAACTCCTACATTCAACCTCTTGCACCTCCTAACTGGATCGTCAACATACCTCCTCTACACATGCCTAAACAATCTCAATCTCAATCTCACTTCTACATATTGTCTGCCACAAAAGCCACTCCCACCTTCTCCCGAATAACCTCATTTTTAATCTTGTCACTACTAGTATGTCCATACATCCATCTCATAATTTTTTAAAATTCTTTTTGAGGCTCGTAAGTTTAATTTAGCCAATGGTCTTTCAGATATTCAGTTTCGAGTGGATTTGGGAGGCATTTATCCTCATACCAGCTTAACGAATGAGTTGATAGCTCAATCCAAGATCAAAGAGTTTGATGGGAACAAAACCAACTTCTGGAAGGACAATTGGCAAGTGATTGGAAATTTGAAATTGTTATTTCAAGATATTTTCAACTTAGTCATCAGCAAAAGACAGTAGCAGATATGTGGACACTACAAGGTTGAAATATCAATTTTAGAAGACAAATGACTGGGAAGTTCAGAGGGTGGCTGACTTCTTCAGAACACTTGAACAATTTCTGGGTTACAAACAGGTGAAATGTTCTTTGGTAGCAAGCCAACACCAAAGAGCCATTCAGGGTCAATGCAGCATAAAATTGGTGTAAGTCAGTCCAAGTGTATAAATGTGATGAGTCTACCAATTGTGGGAGCTTAGTTTGATCCTTCTAAAAGACCAAGATAAGTTGCATCAATGGAAAAGATTATCTTATAACTGCAAATCCGAGCCAGCTTGTGCACACCTCGACTAATTCCATAGGATACATGTCACCTCCCAACAACAAAAGTACCAAGTAACTCCGTCCACCAACGCTAGAATAGATTGGAAGAAATCACTCAGTGTTTGTCTCTATTGACAATTGAACCTAAGACCTCATGGTGCTAAACCCACTTCATTGACCCCTAAGCACACCCATGGAAAAGGTTTTTAAAATTTACTTAATGATGTCGAGTCAATTCAAAAGACCAGCAACTAAAAATAGGCACCATAAGCTAACACCTTCATAAAGAGCCAATCAAATGCATCTCTATGCTCGATGCCTAGGCATAAACCCCAAAAGAGTATGTTTTAAAGGGTCCTCAACCATTTTTCCTTATTCCCCAAGAGAATTTTATGACACCTATTGCCTTTGTCTTGATGCAAGCCTTACGCTACACCTTAGAGATGCCTTTGGAAACACTTATTCACATGGAAACTAAGAGACGGTGTGGTGTTTGATTGCACAATATATGTTCTAGTTACAAGGTCAAAATGTCTAAAGCAATAAACTCTGCAGCTGAATTGAAAATTCTGCCCAATGTTAGTTCTACCTATCAAAAACAAGAAAATGTTTTATTCATTAAAATAGAGTGTAATCAACTTCAAAGAGCAGCTTTTTAAATACAAACGCAAAATCCAACAAACATTGTAAGGTTCTTAATTCATAAAAATTAAGACATCAAACATTTGGAAAATAAATCACTCAACATGCACCTACCCCTGGCCCTTGCTTCAGAAGTCAGAATCTGAGAGAGCATCATCTGCCTTCGCTCATCAGCCTCCCTACATCAACCGCTTCCATAGTGAATATCAAATGTTGGAAGAACTACGTAATATATTACTATAAATTTTGAACAAATGAGCAATAAAAAAATAAACCTTTTAGCATCATCCTGGGATTTCTGCTGGTCACTGTTTTGCTGAGTTCCCTATTACTCCAAAATTAATTTTAGTTAAGATATTGTGAAGTTCAAAGCTTGCCAAGTTAAAATTGAACATCAAAAACAGAAAGTCTAGATACAGTGATAACTATTTACCACGCCCTGTTGAGACATGAGCTCCTGCATTCTCCTTTGCCTGATAGCTTCCAATTCTGGGTCAGCCTACAGCAATTGCAAAAAGAAAGAAAAGGAATCAATCTCACATGTACCAAATCAGACAATTTCAAGCTTCAAAATTAACCACTCATTCTAACAATAGTCCAACTAAATTAACTTCTCTAGATTTGATAAAACTAATTTAGAAGTCAATAAACAAAATCCCTATGCATTCACCCCATACCTATGCTGCTCGGACTCTCCAAAAATGATGTCGCGTATGTCAGAAACTCCAAAAATAGACTAACTTTTGGAGGATCCAAAACCCACATTTTCAAGACTCCGAACAACATAAGCCAAAACCCAAAACAAATACAAATAAAAATACAATTCCAAGTTACACAAAGGCACTGCTCCCACCGCAGGTTCATAACAACCCCAGCTATCGCTCTCCCTTATTCCCTTTGTCCGAAAAACGTTATCAATAAAGAGAAAGTTACCAACTTACAGATGAACACCCAAAAAATACAGCTCGATGTAGTAAAGTACCAGAATTTAACAAAAATCCAGGAAGAGAATCAAAGTAAAGTAACCATTTTTGGAATTGCAACAACCCTAGAGAGAAGAAATAGTCATCAAGTCTACAACGCTGAATTCACATTCATCCCAAATTATATTCCGAAAACGTATACAAAGAAGCAGGGTACATGAGATTACCATCTTCTGGGAAGTGACGAATTTGAGCACCGAGTTGCAGGAAAACGGGAAATATTGGAGGAGGAGGAGAAGAAGAGGGGGACACAGCGTTTGGAAGACGCAGTTTTTTAACCTCTCACGGCACTAGTTATGCTCGCATCCGGTTCGTTTAGTAAAACTAGCCTTAAAATTTTTTATATTATAATATATGACCATCTATATATGTAAAATTACACTTACACCTTTTTTTTTTTTAATGTCATACATATTATATTATATTATATTGTTAGTTTAAATATAATATTTGTTTTGATTATTATTTAAATTTTATTATATGTATTATTTAAATTCATCCTAAGGTAACAATGAAAAGACCGATTTGATATGAGCGTCGTACCTTAATATTTTCTTCTCATTTTAACTTTATTTATTGTATATTGATTCTATTTTATCATTTACCCTACCTTTTTATAGTTGTTCAACCACATATCCTATAATCTCTTATAGGTTTATTATTTAAATTATGAATGTGTGACATTATAATGACAGAGAACAATACAATCTATTCAATCATTATATTCATCAAAATAATACAGTACGATACAATTTAATATGGTACAACCCAATACGATACATTATGAAACAATAGATAACAACCATCCAAACAAAGTGTTACACTTATATCTTCTTGTTGTATTTTTGATAAAATAATGTTATTGTCGTTATTGTTTCGGCATATTATTTGTAGACTAAATTTCATAAATAGCAAAGAGAAATTACTTAGTTGTGTTCCTTAGCTATAATTTGTCTAGTTACGCTTTCTAGTTATAGTTACGTTTGCATTAGGTATTTTCATTTGTATATATCACTTGTTAATATACAAATAGAGTAAGTATATACAATTTTATTTATATAGTTATGATTTTTTTTCATAACTTACACAAATCAAATGATCAACTATCAACAAAAATATACAAATAACTAACAATTATAACTTTTTTTCCATCACTTATGCAAATCAAATGTATTAACAAATTATATACAAATGGAAAGGATAAGCGTGTATAAATCCTGGATTTATATAATCAGGAATTGAATTATACAAATTCTAGTAAAATTAATAAAATTGTAGCGGCGTTCAATAATTAACTAAAACTATAGTTAAAGTGCACAATAATCATGTATATTTTTATTTGTATACGTAATTTCGACTTAATAACATTAAAAGTTTAACTTATTGTGATCAAATATTTTTATATAATTACCTAAAATTTAAATAACTTTTCAACTTATATAATTGAAATTTTGTATTACTAATAGCTTATATTGATAATTGCAGTCAAATGCGATGAATGATATAATTTATAAATTTAGTTAGAACTCAAATTGGTCTTGAACATAAAATTTCATTTCCAAGAAAACATAATAAATTGGTTTCAAATTTTTTTTATTTTAAAAAAGAACTTATGCTAAAATATATTTATTTATGTAATTGTTCATCCTTATTAGTCTTCACTAGTGTGTTCACCTTTTTAATAATCTCAAATTCTTAATGTATGTGTATCACCTTCTCAATATTATGTGTATAAATTATTATTTTGTGTATCGCTTATTACATTTTAAATAGAGTCATAAAAATTCATATTATGCGTACTTGAAGACTTAAATACACTAAAAAGAATAAAAAGAAAAATTATTCCACTAAAAAGAACAAAAAAATTCTTAACAAAGTTATTCTAGAAAATATATTCCCCCAAAAAATTCCCATAAAATGAAAGGAGCAAGCCATAATGTGGACTAGAAATCAAAAGAATCCCATGTTCACAGTTCACGTGCCTCCAAAACTCCACTTGATCTTTTTATAATAACATAACACATCTAAGATTCGCCAAAACACATCAACAAGTAAAATAGTTTAAATTAAATATTTGAAATAATGTGACAAATAATATTAATACGATGAAAAATATATATTTATTAAAATTCATATTATTTAACTCTCGAAAAGTCTCTTTACCTCTATAAGATAATGATAAAAATTGCATATATTTTGCTCTCCTCAAATTTTATTTGTAAAATTTTACTGAATATATAATAATAATTTTCGAAAAGCGAAATCGAAAGGGGAAGTAATGTAATAGCACAAAACACAAAAGAAGTAGAACCAAGTAAACAAATTGACTGAGAAATGCAGGTCTACATAGCACCTGCCCACTCACATTTCAAGATCAAACAAAACATTCACATATATTTATTACTAAGTAAAAGAAAAATCACACTGAAATTCAGACATCAAAAAGATGTCTTTCTTCTAGATCTAAATACAAATCTTTACATTAATGTGAACTCTCTCTGAGTCGGTAGTATAGTAGTATTACTATAAGGCTCAATACTATATGTTTTTCTTGAGCTTTTACACTCTTTAAGTGTATCAGCAATCAAGAAAAATTTGCAGGAGCTAAAGAAAATGGGGTTCACAATGGGTCTAAACTTGCTTCTATTGGTAGCTATGGTGGCTACCAACATTCTTTCTTTGTATCACCTTTCTTCCAATATCCAATCTAAGCCCCCTGTTGCTCCACCTGTTCCTGACCACCTTCTTCATCAACTTCAGACCATACGCGCCACCATTAACCACCTCACGCGCCTCCAGCCTCCATCTTCTCCATCTGCTAAAGCCAAGAAATCTACAGTTACCATTCCTTCTGACCTCCTACTTTACACTCATCTATCACCTATTGCTTCTTCTTGTAAAAACAATCCTGATTTGCTTCATCAGTACATGAGCTACACACCTTTTAGTCTTTGCCCCTCAGATTCTTCAGTAGCTGAGTCCCTTATCCTTAGAGGGTGTCACCCTCTTCCAAGGAGGCGCTGTTTTTCAAGAACCCCTTCTAGTATCCCCACTTCTCTGCCTAAAACCCCATTTTCTACAATCCCTGAAAAGGCCTTGTTGTGGAACAGTTACACTTGTAAGAGCTTTTCTTGTCTGTCTAGGTCTAATCCCAACATGGGGTTTGATATGAAAGTTGAACAATCAAGATACTTGGATTATAAATCAGATCTGGATCTCCCAATTCCACAGTTTCTCCAGCTTACTAAGTCCTCAAAAAGTGTTATTAGGCTGGCACTTGATATTGGGGGTGGTACTGGAACTTTTGCAGCACAAATGAAGCTGCACAATGTGACTGTTGTGACTACAACAATGAATCTTGGTGCCCCTTATAGTGAGACTGTGGCACTTAGGGGATTGGTGCCTTTACATGTGCCTTTGCAGCAGAGGCTGCCAGTGTTTGATGGGGTGATGGATCTTGTGAGATGTGGCCATGCTGTGAATAGGTGGATACCAGTGACCATGATGGAGTTCTTGCTTTTTGATGTTGATAGAGTGTTGAGAGCTGGTGGGTACCTCTGGTTGGACCATTTCTTTAGTAAAAGAGCAGATCTTGACAAGGTTTTTCAACCTTTGATCTGGAAATTGAACTACAAGAAGGTGAAGTGGGCAGTAGCAAATAAGAATGATGCTAGTGGTGTGAAGAATGGGGAAGTTTATTTGACAGCTCTTCTTCAGAAGCCACTTTTGAGATGAGCATCTAGTTCAGGTAACCTCTTTGTCTCTCTGGAAATGAGATCATATATTGTTTTAGTGGCTGGAGTTAGAAATGTTGCTAGTAGTGATAGATCTAAAGTAGTTTAGTACCCTATTACTTTTGACTTGGTACTTGACTAATGAAATCACCAACAGACATAATCAAAACTTCCTAGCCTGACTCTGAGAAGCTAAATTATGTCCAAGTAATGCTAGTTCAAAGCTTTATGTCTACTGCAAACATAACTTATAGTAGTAGATATGCACTTCCACGGGTGTACGTTTTGTGTCTCCAAGAAGAAATTAATGGTTTTGCTTCACTCCCCGCACCCTTCTATTTTTAATAACAATTGTAGCTTGAAATTGAAAGAGCAGATTTCAAATTTTCCATGTTGCGTCACTTGCGTGGAGCTTTAGTTGATCCAAAGTAAATAACGTTGTATTTTTCATACCTTCTGAGGCTATCCAACTTCCTTAAAATTCTGGTTTTCAGTTGTTTTAAGATGCCTGATACAGATTTGTTTCTCAATACACTTGATTATCATTAAGTCGAGATCCTTCATAGTAAAAGCCTTTTTGCCAGTATGAAGTGTCACCTCTAGTGCGACTTTATGCTTGAAAGTGGAATATTTCATGTTTGTACTATGTCTCTGTCTTGTCAGAGCTCCTTATTGGTCTGAAGTGCTGCAGTGATATCTATATTTTCCATTCTTTCTTACGTGCTTGTCATTCCAGGATCTATCTAGTTCCTATTGCAGTATTCTCTCAAGATGATCCTCTTAAATGTGATTCTCAATAACTGATCCATGACTTGTCCGCTGTGTCGAGCCCCTTAAGTCCAGCAGAGGTTTATATCATTTGTTGATCCGATTACACTTTTGTACATAAAGCTGTAAGGGTCCTGTATTCTGTATTCTGTATTCTAGTTATTTGAAATAAAAATGATCTGCAAAAATGTCATCTTCCCTCGACAATGTAAGGTTTATGTCAATAAGAAGCCATGTGGCGTAAACATCATTTTTTCAGATGTTTTGAGGGTTCAAAGTTTGTTTCATCTATAAACTATTTCTAGGGGCAATAAGATTTGTGAATTAGCTCCAAAACCTACCCATTACCTCTTTATACATGTATTGACAATTTGTATGCATGCTAGAAGTAACCAATAGATTTTGGAGTCAATTGATGAACTTTATTCTCCAAAAGATATTCTTCAATGAAAATGGAGTTTGTATCCTCAGAAGGCTGACAAAATGTATCATGCGCAAAGCAGTTGACTTTTTCCATCCAAAAATTAAATCCATCTAGAGATAGATTCCATTCAATTAAACACAATAACTTCCTGCAATTGGTGTCCCATGAATTATACAACTCTTAAGTGATCACTAAGACCCTTAATGAAGGCCATCCTGAATGATTGATTGTTGACAAATTCCCCATATATAACTGTCAGGTGGTGTTACGTTTCCGGTCTAGCTTGCATGCCATCTGCATGCCATGCACTTTGTTTGAAAACCTGATTGATAACGTCACAGACAATTAACATCGATTTAACTGTTATAACACAAGTCGTTATTTCTAATAATTTGACCGGAAATGATTTGTGGCTCTATACTGATTTGCTACCAGACTGAATCATTCTGAAAGCTGCTCAAATAGATCATCTCTCTCCATCCTTTTCGAGGTCGGTTAAATTTTTTAATCTGCTATCGTCGTCGTTATTTTGCAGATACCACTGTTAGATTTGGATGATTATTTGATGCCAAATGCTATGTTGTGTCAAGATATTCTCTTCTTCTCAAGGTGGAGAAATGTGATTAATCTGCATTTGGGGTTAGAATTCTTTTAAGAATCCAAACAATAGAAAGTTGTGCTGTGCACCACAGAGATACAGTCTGCAGCAAACAACAGTAGCTGCTCTAAATAGATAGTTATTTCTCTTCATTCATTTGTCAGTTTTGCTGTAATCTTTACTGATTTTGAAACTATACAAGTGGAAATCTGGTAGAGAAAACAGAGCTGCAAGTTTGAAAACGCTTATTATAACTGTATAGATATTGCATTAATATAGGTAAAGCCACCTACAGTAGACCCTTGTGATCCAGCTCTTTCCCTGCCTCGTGCATAACGAGATCTTAGTGCACTGGGCTGTCCTTTTAAGACATTGCAGATTGATGCTACTGTGAAAATTTTATTACTTTTTCTCCGTGATCAAGAAATCTGTTTGGAGTCAACCTAAGGATCAACTATATTCTTCAAAATTTAGAAATAATTGATTGTATCCCCCTGCCCAGCTCCCATCCAAATGAAAAAGCATAATTTCACAATAAAGTCGATTTCAAAGGAGTAAATTTCAACCGTTATGCTAATGTATTATGCCACGTTTTAATAAATAAAATGATGCTTTTATGATATTATTTTTTAAATACAATAAATTCAATATTTTGAAACATGATTATAGTTAATAAGGGTAAATTAAAAATTAAATAACAGTTTACCTCTTAAAAATTTTATATTGGAGAAAAAAATTGACATTTCTTAGATTAGATGAAAGGTCATTTAGTCTGATAATGTCCTCGAGACTCAAAGTCTAAATGATCACATTTTTACATCATCATTTCAAATTTGAATAGTTAAATAAATTAAAGCTCTTGAAAGTAGTGCATTGAATGATCACTTTTTTACATCCATAGTTGAAAGTACTGAATAGTTAGTTTCTCCAAAGTAGTGAGATTTTCCTTGAAATTAGTCAAGGAACTTAAAATGGTTAATAAAAAAAAGCTCAAAGCATAGTCGTAGAACTTAAAATGGTCAATGAACAAAGCTCAAATATATCCGTCGACTTCAGACCAACAACCAAAAAGAAGTTATTTGCTTTGAAGGAAAAGTCACATGCATTTAGTTTTTATCTGTTTAAAAAGTTTACGGCGGTTAGGTTTGACACTGAGGTGCACGATCTTTCCAAAGAATGTGAATTATTAATGTTCCACTTAAAAGAAATAGGATTGTATTGAGCTTAATCCTAAAGATAATGAATTATTTTGGTCCTTGTCTCAATATTTATTGACATCCAATTTTTACCATCCACAATATAATTAATTATTGATTTTCTTGAATTTTTCAACTATTTAAAATAATTCTTCGAAAAATATGAAAAATATTTTTTGAGTAATTTTGAATAGTTAGTCTTATAATTTAAAGTTATATTATATATTTTATACATGTTTCCAGAAAAAGTCGTTGATTTGAAGCTACCCGAAGGTGTGCATCTCTGGGTCCGAAGCTGATTGTTCCATACGAAGCTCGTTTTTGTTAGACCCCATATGTCCTCAATTGGTTCAATTAGGAGAAGTGTGGGGATCCAAGTGGAGTTTTGTAAAGTTGTAGTCTTAAAGAAAAATGGATGTTGCCCCACCTCAAATTGTGTTGCAATGTAATTGGTCCATGTGTGGGGTGGGGTCAAGGTTGTATAGATTTATACATAGCATCTCTTCTTCTTCAAGAGAATTCTACACTTAGAAAAAATCAACAACAAGAGCACAAGCAAAGAGAGCCTCGGGTTGCTACAGTAACCCAACCAAAAATTTGTGTTTTTTGATCCAAAAATTATTTTA
>DF367907.1:5133-18351 GCA_000787875.1 Solanum virginianum | reverse complement strand
CACATAAGAATTTCTACGTGTTTCCTTGCCAAACCAAAGCTTCTACAACTCTTGGGGGATCCAATATACCAATCTTTAATCCTTAGAATTGAAGAAGAAGCAAAAACCCAAAATTTTTTGATGAATTACTATAGCAACCAGTGACGGGTTACTGTTCATAGGTTCTCAAAATTGTTTTCTAAGTATGAAATGTTCTTCATGTATTCCCTCATATATGTATAAGTGTATATAATATCACATGGCGTTTGCAACTTATATTCATATATAAATAAAATGTTATGTGGCCTCTTTGTGACTCAAATGAAAGTAAGGGTATAATAATAATAATAAGTCATGGCCACTTAAGGAATTAAATCTTGGTTCAAATTCCTCAAAAGTGCACTTAAGTGTCAAACATCCTGAAAATAGCACTAGCGACCTTAAATGTTTGCCATGGTACCAAAACGCAAATATACAAGTTCTAACATCAATAATTGGACTGCATTTCTCAGATCCTACACTATAGCATCAGTAGGCGGTTCTAAGGGAATTTCACTACTTTCGGGTTCACCAGGAGTTGAAGGAGTTGGAGATGTCTGTGATGGAGATGTTTATGATAGAAACTCATCTAGAGCCTCATTTCGTTGTCTCCTCTAATAAGATAAACCAACCACCGCTTCTACTTTCTTCCCTTTACGTTTGTTCTTCCTGGTGTCTGGCATACTTGCTATACAAAACAATTTAGGGGTTAGACATAATCCACCTATTATACTTGGCTCTATGGCATGATCTAAAGAATGAATAGAAAGTAACAACTCTTAAATGCCACACAGCCTCCTTCTTATAAATGTGGTGCACAACACATCGATAAACAAGTCTCTACATAGACACGACTTTATAGACTCCCTACGATGACCTGCTCTGATACCACTTCTGTCATGCCCTAAATCCTATTAAGGTGGACCGACACCCGTAACCCATAATGCTCGGGGAACAAACCTGTACCCATGTACTTTTTATACAAATTAGAATATATTTCTACACTCAACATGCCTTTAAGGAGGTCAACAGTAATAACAAGCCAAAAGCAAAATGCATATGTCTAGGTCATTGGGGCCACGTTATCTACAGTATGAGACATGACCACACTTTAATTTACATAGTCTACAAATCCTCTAAATAAGGACAAGTATCTGATAAGGGTCGAAACGGGCCCCACCTCAACTAACTGTACAATACAAAATAATATAAGATCTAGACATGCAAAGCCCCAAGCAACCTGGAGCTTGGTAACCATAACTAGATATCTTGTACTTCTACTTGGGTGTTCTATTAGCACCTGTACCTGCATTATGAAATGAAGGACCCCCATAAGGGATGTTAGTATGAGATAATGTACTGAATATGTAAGGCAGGAAATACCATATATGAAATAACAACTCAAATGAAACTATGCACTGATGTATGATACAAGACTACCTTTAGTTATATTGTGGGATCATATACTTTATGTTTTTCATATCACTTTACCTTTATTGTAAAATATTTTCAATGCATGTACTATAATATGACCAACTGATCAATGGTAAGCTATATCAGGTTCTTCCCTAGCTATGATCTTCCTTAGCCCCTCGACTACCCTCCATGATAGGATCATCCCTAGCTAGGTGATTCTTCCACCCCTCGGGCTACCACCTATCTATAAGCAATATACTTTACCTTTCACTTACGATTGAGATGATCTTTTAGTGGTCATAATATTTGAGCTATAGAACTATATAGGCATCATGTGACATGTAGATAACCATACAAGACAATATGACAATGAAAAGAGTATGTTACACAAATAATTAAAAGCATATGAGATGAAACAACCTATGAACTCTATTTAGCAAAAAGAACCTATGTAACTTGGTAGCAATATATGTATGTAGATTTGAAGGTGACTATGTATGAAAGCTTATGAACATATGAAAGAGTTGAGACACGGTAAATAGTTGTGTCAGAGTTGGTAAGGGCCTTTATGTACCATGGAAGACTCTAGATTTCATGCCAAGTAATACGAAAGCAAATAGCCTTACATACCTAGCTGTACGACCTCGCTAATACCTGGGGATAACCGTCCCTTCTTCCCAATATGTAGATACAATATAGTAAGTAATTAAACTATCATTATCAACTAATAGACACATCTTGACAACCCATTCTTATAAAAATAACAAACGGGCGGCAAACAGATAACTACAAACCCGAGTGTATTCTTTCAACCCTTTTCACCTTTAATCGTATTTTCTAATACACATTATCATATACACATCATATACAACCTGTTTTAGAGCCATATCAGCCTTATAACAGCCTACAAAATAGAATACACAACAATTTTATACAACATACAAATGGGCGACATAAAATTACACCTTTTCGCTACATTTTGATGTACACAATTCCAAACCTATCCCAACATTAACAAAACTATTATTAACACATTTATACATAATAACAACCTTAAAATTGTCTCATTAGAGTACCAAATCAGTCATGAAGTACATGACGTAATAACCTTATATACATCATCCCATAAGTTCCAATCTAGAACATAATTGTGATAGACTCTACAAGCAATGAAACTGCCTGGTTACACAACCACCAAATAATGAAATGAATATGAGATGAAACAACCTATGAACTTTATTTAGCAAAAAGAACCTATGTAACTTGGTAGCAACATATGTATGTAGATTTGAAGCTGACTATGTATGAAAGCATATGAACATGTCAAATAGTTGAGACACAGTTAATAGTTGTGTCAGAGTTGATAAGTGCCTTTATGTGCCAAGGAAGACTCTAGCTTTCATGCCAAGTAATTCGAAAGCAAATAGTCTTACATACCTCGTTGCACAACCTTGCTGTTACTTGGGGATAACCTTACCTTCCTCTAAATATATATCAATAACATAGTAAGTAAAACACCTAGCATTAGCATCCAACAGACATATATTGATAGCCCATTGTTATAAAAGCAACACACGGGCAACAAATGGATAACTACAAACTTGAGTGTATTCTTTCAACCCTTTTCACTTCTAATCATATTTTCTAATACACATTATCATATACACATCACATAAAAACTTTTTTAGAGCCATAACAGCTTTATATAAGCCCAAAAAATAGAAAACACAATATATTTATACAACATACAGATGGGTGGCATAACGTTATACCTTTTCGCTACATTTCGACGTCGACAATTCCAAACCTATATCAACTTTGCCAAAACTGTTCTTAACATATTTATACATAATAACAACCTAAAAATAGTCTTATAATAGTAAAAAAAATCAGTCATGATGGACGTGAGGTAATAGCCATATATACATTAGCTCACAATTTCCAATCAAGAACACAATTGTGATATCACATAAGGACTCACTTTTACGGATCGTACAAGCAGTGAATCAGCATGGTTACACAACCACCAAATCAACCTTTGTTAAATAAATAAGTTGTACTTCATAATACATGTAACCAAGAGGATAAAAACCTCTCAATTGACAAAAAAATGCACAACAACATTTCCAACATATGTTGTCCAATAATTTCAGCATCAATATAACCAACATAATCTCTTATTTTTCATAAGAAAACCATACTAAACACATAACTTAACATACTTACCTTTACCCTCAGTGTGTAGGGCTTCTCAGAAAACCCTTAAGGTCTCTTGTAGCTGCTTGAAAAACCAAGAAAACGTTGAGAGGAAATTTGGAGAGCAATCTGATATTTCTTGTGTTCAAGTTAGAATGACTTATGGGAGTTGCTTTAATCCCTTTTTAAAGGGGAAACTTGGCCTACTTACTAAGGCATTATTAGTTTCACATACTAAGCTGGTGATTTATATACTTGAACTATTTCACTTTGGCCTTATTGGGCTCTAAACAGATGGGCCTTTGCTGCCCAATTTCTAAATTCCTCTTCACTTACCTTGGGCCCAATTAGTCAAGTGTATTGTGATGTAATTGGACCCTTTTTATTCTTCATATTGGGCTGTAAATATAGCCAATTTATAGGGCAAAATATGGGCTAAATATACACCCTTAACACAGACTTTATTCATAATCGGGATTTGAAAAATTTGACATCGGGTCTTGTCTTCATTTAACTAGCAGGCTTAAGCTAAGCAAGTAGGTGATTCACCTGCTAGCTTCCTAAGTCCTACAAGAACATCAATTCTATCACTTTATTGAAGGTTCTAATCTCCTCAAATTGACACCAAACATGTATATACTTGACTTTTTCAAGGATACGCGAGATTCAAGCACTTTTAAAAATTGGCATTAATTTGAAAGTCCATATCATATTTCCTGTGCATAGTACTCATACATATAATGTGTGGGGTATTACACTAGGCCAATATCTTATCGCCTTCGTCTTCTTAGGATCTACCTCAATGCCATCACCTGATGCTACATATCCCGAGAATGCAACCTCTAGCAATCCAAATGAACACTTTTCATATTTAGCAAACAACCTCTCCTCCCTCAAGATTTTCTCACCACCCTTAAATGATTCATATGATATACTTCACTATGGGAATATATCAATATATCATCAATAAAGTCCATAACAAACATATCAAGGTAGGGTTTAAAGACCCTATTCATAATATCCATAAATATAGTCAGTGTATTAGTCAACCCAAAAGACATTACCACAAATTCAAAATGCCCATATCTAGTCCAAAAAGATGTCTTGGGAATCTTCGTCACTCTTACATGATGGCATCCAAACTGAAGATCAATCTTAGAAAAGTGATTAGCCCCTTGAAGTTGATCAAAAAGGTAATCTATTCTTGGTAGAGGATACTTATTCTTTATGGTGACTCTATTAAGTTGTCTGTAATGCACAGTTTATAGGAACCTTTCTTTTTCTTTACAAACAGCACTGGTGCACCCCAAGGTGACTTGCTAGGCCTTGTGAACCCCTTTTCAACAAATCCCTCAATCGATCCTTCAACTCAGTCGGGGCCATATGGTAAGGGGGAATAGAAATGGGTTGTTTATCGGGAAGAAGGTCTATACCAAGGTCTATTTTCCTTTCATGAGGAACACTAGGAAGCTGATCAGGAAAGACATGAAGAAATGCATTAACCACCGGGACAACTCAATAGGAAGGACTTTAGACTTCGCAACCCTAACCTACACAAGATGATAAAGGCAACCCTTAGAAATTAACTTTTGGGCTTTAAGACGAGAAATGGTTCTACCCTTGACCACCATATTACAACTTTCCCACTCAAGAACGGGCGCACTAGGGAATTAGAATCCCATCCTGCGGGTCCTACAATTAATGGAAGCATAATATGCATGTAACCAATCCATCTTAAGAATAATATCAAAATCCAGCATGTGAAGTTCAACAAAATCATAAGACAACACTTTATACAATATGAACACAGGATAATTTTTATAGACTCCTTTAGTAACAATGGACTCACCAACGGGGATACATACTTCATAGGGTTAATGTAATAATTTGGGACACACATGAAGCTTATTAGCAACAAAAGGAATAATGAATGTAAAAGTGGTACCCTATTCTACCAATACATATAAATCAGAATAAAAAATCTGTCACATACATGTGAAGCATTACACTGCCTAGTGAGTCCTAAAGGGGTATGGGTGAGAACATCAATGGTTAACCTCATAATTCTTAGTTACCTATATGCAATTTCTCGACTTATGATTCCTTGCATCAAACTCGAAACATACACTAAAACCAGCGAAACAATCTCCCAGATGGTACCTTTCATATTTTTGTGACACGTAGGGGAGCTTGAGCACCATCACCCTTGCCTTTTCTTTAAGCATATGGATAATAAACATTCTTGTGGCCCATCATTCCATACCCAAAGCATGCACCCATGTTTCTCCTAAATGTACCACTATGGTTTATCCCACATTTTGGACACCTAGGATGAGTTATTCTACCATTGCCACCTCTAAGTCGAACCCTTCTTCCTTCCTCGTTTTGAAGCCATTAGGCAATCTTTTATTTATTGCCAACACCACCACACTTGAAATAACCCTCAACTTTCGCCAAATACTTCTCCTGATGCTTCATGCCACACCCTTGACAAATGATGAAATGAATCATTTCCTCCTAGTACTTGGGCACTGGTAGTTTAGTAGAAGATGGAGCACCCTAAACTCGGGTTCTCATAGCCTTTCTCTCCCCTATTATCATTTGGAGTCTTGAGGGTACCCATAAATTAGCCGAGTTGAGCAGTCATAACTTTGGCCAAAATTTATAGAGCATTGCAAATCTGTCATTTGATATGTCACCGTTGGAAAGTTGTGCAACACCCCAAATTTTACGTGCAATATTCCTATGCATATGGAACACGATATGAATTGGTAGAAGGAGTTCCAATTTTAAAAGTGCCTAACATTTGAATAGGAGGACTATATTTACATCTAGTGCTTAAGCCGAGCGAGGGCATATAAGTTTTAAGACAAATTGGGGAGGTAGAGGACTTAATTGAGGTGAGATAATTGAGGTGTTGGTATGACTTAAGAAACTAGCAGGTGAGTCACCTACGTGCTTAGCTTTAAATTTGCTAGCTAAATAGAGACGAGGCCTAACACCAAATTTGTCCAAGTCTGATAAAGAATAAATTCCAAGTTAAGGGAGTAATTTTGATCTATGTTTTTGCTTCATAAATATACTACATCTTCAGCCCAAGAAGAATATAAAAAGAGCACTAAGACATCACAATTCATTTGATAATTTAGGCCCAAACTAACTAAAGAGAAAGGCAAAACTTGGGCTGCAAAGGTCCATCAATTTGGAGCCCCTCAATGCCCAAATGAAAGGACCAAGAAGTTGCATCACCAGCTTAATAAAGTATAGGTAAGAATCCAAAAGTAATGTTAGAACCCATAGTTTTAGTGTATTAGAATCATTACAGAACTTGAGACCAAAGTGGTATTATGGAAAGTTTGGGACTCAAGTAGAATTTTTAAAACTTAGGTTGTTAGAATTCATATGTCCTTGATTGAACCTTTGCATGTCCTTAATTGGTTCAATTAGGAAAAGTTTGGGGACCACAGTGTAATTTCTATGACTTGGGATCTTGAAGAAAAATCTAGTGTTCCCCACTAAAGATGTGTTATATTATTATTGGAACACATAGGGGTGTGGGACCAACTCATGGTCTATATATGTATATCACTTGTACAAGACCCTTCTAGTTCCCAACACTTAGAAAAAATTGATCAAAACAAGAACACCCCTTAAGGAAGCTCTCGGGTTACTGTAGCAGTAACCCACATTCACTTTTCTTCATTTCTTAACCAAATTGTTAATGGTAATCCACCATATTAAGGCCCCTAAGTAGTGTGGAAAGGTTATTTGAGCAAAGGAACACCTCTTTCTTCAACTTTGGCAACCCTAGCTCAAGTGAAGGGTTGAAGAGGTAAGTTGATATTTATCTTTGTTTTGTGGATTATTAAGGCCCTATGTGTGTTGTAATATGTTAAATTGAAAGAAAACCATGAAAGATTGCTTGTTAAAGTGAATTATGAGCTTTGGGATTAAGGTCAGAATTTTGGGATATGTATGTAAATAGTGTTGTATTGATTCCAAACCATAAAATTGTGTTGCAATAGCATAAGAATGATCCTTGTGAGGTGAAAGAAGTATTGGAAATTATTTGTATGTACATTTAAAGTTGGTTGAAATTGGAGTTCATGTATGTAGTTAAATGTTGCGTTGTAGTGTTGGAGGAATATGTCTGATGTTTAGTTGATGTAATATGACTTTTGGAGGGTAATATAGTGCTTGAATATGATATACATGTAGGTATAGTATGCTGCCCTATTTTTGTAGTTGTGAGGAAATGAGATTCTTTAGTGAAATCGGTGTAGTTAAGGCACTGGAGGCACTTATTTTTGAGTCCATGTTGTTGTTAAGGCTACCATTGAAAGTCTCTAAAGCTAATGTCTTCCTACAAGTTAGGTTGCTAGCTTTGTGAGTCTGATTTTAGGCTTAATGTGCACCTGCTCCTCTTTACTATTTTCGAACTGATAACTTAAGTCTCGGAAGATTTCAATTCAAGTTTAAATATGTTCTATGTTTGTTTTTCTCCCTGATGGTTCTCAATTTGCTGATAGTTTGTTAAGCACCCTCTGTTGTTTCAAGCTTGAAAATCCAAAATTTTGTTGCAGTTATACTTTTCATAAGAACCTTGTGGTTTTAATTTGGTTGTGGAAGTTCTTGCTTCCAGTAGAAAGTATGGCTAAACTTGCAGTATGACAGCCCAAACTCCATTTTCTTTATACATTAGGCATTATTTCTCTATGTATAGATGGATAAATAGAATTATTAGAGAAAACTAGTTGTATATATCTTGTGCAGGGTAGCCTTTCTATTTATCAATTAATAAAGTATGAAATCTTATTTGAAATGGTGAATAAATGGATCTTGAGCAAAATTCAATCTCAAAATCTAGCTCTAAAGAGGATGATTACTGGAGTCCATGTAAGGAATCACCCATCCCTTTTTCATCCTATGTGGTATGTTCCTCCTAAGTCAGGCTAGTTTGAGTTTCCATCAGTCATGGGTCCTGCGACACCATTTTATGAGATTCCAATAATTTTGATAGAATTTAGAGTCAGGTTTCCATCGGTCGTGGGTCCTGCGACACCCTTTTATGAGATTCCGATAATTTTCATAGAATTTAGATTAAATATTACTTTGATTTTGTATATGAATATTTTACTTATGTTTGAGAATTGGGATAATTATTATGTTGGTTTTAAATGTGATTACTTCACTTGTCCTTTGGATTTATGACAATTATATTATACCTGTGATTATGCCCGACTCTGTTTATGCCTATTATGATATACATATATATATATATATATATATATATATATATATATATTCTGGTATGTTATGTCTGACGATATGTTGTGTTTGGCGTTGTGTTGTGACTGGGCTTTTGATATGTTGGCATTATGACTTGTGAGTGCAGTGGTCTTCTTTGGCTCACTTATCGACATGATGTAATTTCTATATTATGACTTGTGAGTGCAGTGGTCTTCTCTGGCTCACGTGAGTGCAGTGGTCTTCCCTGGCTCACATATTGACATTATGCCATTTCTGTACTATACTGGTGAGTGCAGTGGTCTTTCCTGACTCACTTATCCTATGTCATTTCTGTATTATGACTTGTGAGTGTAACGGTATTCCTTGGCTCACTTATCCTATGTTGGTATTAAGTGATGACGTTTTTCAGAGATTTGAACTTTTTGACGATATGCGATGGATGACTTATGTTTCGGAGGTCACCACCGGTTCCAATCCGTTAGGCATGATTGGATATTTTGGAGAATAGATGATTTGGGTTTGAATCTTGAAAGTAGACATTTTTTTTATATTTTTGGATATATACTACTCTTTGTACTTTTGTTTCATTTACATGTATTGAGAGGTAATTATGCCAGTATTCTGGATATGCATTTACCATTATATTTTGGCTTTGTTCGTTATACACCTTATGTTCCGATAATTAAGTACTTTGATATTTCGGGTATGTATCTAACCATTATACCGTTGTTTTAAAGGTTTTCCTGATGTACCGGTATACCCTGTACTTTCTACTTTACATATTCAGTATGCACTTCGTACTGACCCCCTTGCTTTGGGGGCTGCGTTTAATGGCCGCAGGTATAGACGCACAGGTGAAAGATCCTCCAGCTTAGGATTTGGGCTATTGTTTAAAGTGCTCCCTTGCTTCAGAGAAAACCCTGGGTATATACACTTATTTACTATTTTGTATTTCTATACATTCAAGGGTACGAAAGAGGCCCTGCCCCGTCTTCTGATTCAGTTCATGTAGTTAGAAGTTTATGGACGCCTTTGACTGTGCATTATGATAGTTTGTATGATGTTGTACCTATGTTTTGTATGTGGGTGGTTTAACCGCAGCAGTGACCTTGTAGGCCCGCGAGTATATATATATATATATATATATATATATATATATATATATATATATATATATATATATATATATATATATATGCTGTGTATGCTAGATTTTCTGTACATAGAGTTTGGGTTAGTCCGTAAAACAAAGGAAACTCTGCTGAAATTTCTGAAAGAAGAATATATTGGTTATAATTTTATTTGGTATTTGGGTTCGGGTGCCCCAAGTGGGCACTAATCACGGTCCACGGGGTTGGGTCATGATAAGTAAGTCGGCAAAGAGGTCCTTTTAAAAAAGATTTAAAATAGCTCCTTAAGGCAATTTCAACTTGGACAACAGAAAATCTATTTTTCTTAGTTATTAATTGCTCTCTTTCAATGTGTGAAAAACAACCCTTACAACCTTATAAGGGTCCCTAAAGCAAGCCTAAATCTGTGTATTAAAGGTAACTAATGATACTTGTGCACTTAGTATGGTTTGTTTATTAAAAAACAAGAGATATAATAATCATACTTGTGCTAGAATTTTGGATGACATGTGTTCTAAGGATTGTTGTACAGTTTTCTTGTTTATTAAGAGACTTTTCTCTTCTTAGCTAGCAGGATTATGAAGTAAGACTTATGTCTTTAGCAAGGTTTGGTTTTGTAGAGATGTAACCAGGCTCCTTCACCACTATTACAGTCTGGAAAAAATGACTTATTATAGGATATTTTAATTCTACTCTAAGAAGAAACTTGTCTGCTAATAATCGGAAACTGTTGTTTCACAACCTTCACATGTATTAGGACTATTTGTGGACTATTGTATGACTAGTTTTATGTGTAGATAAGGTTGGATATAGTTTAGTTAATGTTGAAACAGGTTTGGGATTGTTCATGTCAAAATGTAGAAAGAATACGTAATGTGATGCTGCCTATTTGTGTGTTGTATAAGATTGTTCTGTCTTATACCTTGTGAGCTATTATAAGATAGTTAAGGGTCTAAAATAAGTTGTATATTACATGTACATAAGAATGGTTATTAGAAAATATGATTATAAGTGGAGAGGTTGAAAGAGTGTTTTTGGGTCGCTAAATACAAGCTCGCTGCCCTGATGTTACTTTTTTATAACATTGGACTGTCAAGAAGTGTTTCTTAGCTGCTAATACCAGTATTATTGCGTACTCTATGGTAGATAAATATTTAAGGGGAAAAGGAGGTTACTCTGAGGTAATAACAAAGTCATATATAGTGGTATGTAAGACTACTTAATTTCATATTATTTGGCATAAACATATATCCCTCCTTACCTCATAAGGGCACTTACCAACTTTTACACAACTACTAGCCATATCTCTGCTCTTTCATATATACATATTGTCCCATAGATATTCATTTGCAAATTTGCATACATACTTGAATACTAAGATACATGAGTTATTTCTACTAACCAAAGTTCATGTGTTGTTTCATCTCCTACGCATTTCATTATTTGTGTTATCTACTCCTTTCATTATGGTATTCTATTTTATGATTATTTACATGCCACATGTTATATCTACAGTATAGCAGATCAAATATTATGACCACCAAAAGTATCATCTCAAAAGTAATTGAAAGATAAAGTAAAGTGAGTTGCTTATTGTTGGGTGGTAGCCCTAGAGGTGTAAGAATAACCTAGCAGGGGTCGATCCCATTATGGGAGGTAGCTCAAGGGTGAAAGGAAAAGAACAAATTATACAGTAAAGGTAAATTAATAAAAAGAACATAAAGCAAATGATTCCACAGTATGACTAAAGGCAGTTTCCTATCCTTACACCAGTGCATGATTTCATTTGAGTTTTTACTTCATATATAGTATTTCATATCTTACATATTCAGTACTGACATCCCTTATGGGTGACTTCCATTTCATGTTGCAGGTACAGGTGCTAGTAGATCTCCCCAATATGAGTATAGGATATTCGATTAATGTTAACGAGCTTCACATTGCTTCGGAGCTTTTTATGTGTATCTAGAGCTTATATACTTTTATTGTATAGTTAGTTGAGGCAGGGCTTGTCCTGACCCTTATCAGATAGTTTTCCTTATCTAATGACTTTGTATATAATGTAAAGTAAAGTGTGGTCATGTCTCATACTTTAGACATTTTGGCTCAAATGGCCTAGTCATATGTGTTTCCTTTTGGCTTGTCATTACTGTCTACTTTCTTGAAAGCATATTGAATTTATAAAACCCTTATAAAATGTATAGAAAGTGCATTAGTATAGGTTACCCTCCCGAGACCTATCGACAGTAGGTGCCAGTCTATCTTAAGGGGACTTTGGGGCGTGACAAAAATGGTATTAGAGTGGGTTGTCCTAGGGAGTCTACAAAGATGTGTCTATGTAGAGTCTTGTTTATCTATGTATTGTGCACCATATTTATAAGTAAAAGGTTACATGGAATTTAGGAGTTTACACTTTCTTTTCATTCTTTAGATCGTGCCATAGAGCCAAATATAATAGGTGGATTGTGTCTAACCTCTAAATTGTTTTGTACAACAAGTATACCAGGAACTAGGAAAAACAAAGGAAAAGGTAAGGAAGTAGAAGTGGTAGTTGGTATACCCAGTCAGGTAAGGCAACCAAATGAGGCTTAAAACGAGTCTCTGTCACTGACATCTCCAACTCATTAAGCTCTTGATGAACTAGGAAGTAGTGAAATTCACCTAGAACCACATATGATGCTACCATGCAGGATCTGAGAAATGTAGTCCAACTATTGACTCATATAGTTGCTAGCCAAGGTTAAAGATAGGAAGTCCCAACTATAGGTACATGTAGTTGAATAAGGTAGCTAGAACGAGGATACATGACTTCCTTAATTTGGACCATGTATCCTTCATGGGGTCAGATCCTAATGGAGATCCCAACACTTTATTGATCAGATTCAACATACTTTATATGTTATGCATGTGAGTGTACAGAAGTTGTTGAGCTTGAAATGTATCAACTAAAGGGTGTGGCTATATTGTGGTATAAAGCTTGGAATCAATCTAAGGGTATAGATGCACCTCCAACTACCTGGACGGAGTTCAAAGAGGCATTTCTTGACCCTTACTTGCCATTAGAAATCCTAGAGGCTAGTGTAGATCAGCTCCTGAATCTCCACTAAGGGAATTTGAGTGTGAGGGAGTATAGCCTCCAATTTAATTCCCTGTCCTAGTATACTCCTAATGTAGTTGCCACAATAGCACATAGAGTTCATCGATATAA
>DF367909.1:3874-15466 GCA_000787875.1 Solanum virginianum | reverse complement strand
TCAAAGAGTGCACTTAAGTGCCAAACACCTTGAAAGTGACACTAGCGACCTCAAAGTTAGCTATGGTACCAAAACACAATTGTGCGGGTTCTAACACCTTTTGACTCCAGAATTTATCTCCAAACCTCCAACATATTATTAACTCTATTTTGTGTCTTATCAATTAGTATAATGTCATCCGCAAATAGCATATATGATAATAGTAAGAAAAGATATCTCTTTGAAAAAATCTATTGCACCCTTAGGCTTTCTTGGATTTTCATAGAAATCACAACCCTTTGTACATAAAATTGGGTTTTCATTTTCTACTTTCTATAGTTTCTCTCTTTTCAGTATTTGATTATAGTGTGCTATTCCTCAACTTAGAAATTATAGTTATGGGGTATATAATGTTGTACAAATTGGGTTTATAATTGTATCCAAATAAAAATCAAACTATGACTTACCTAATTTATCCTCTCCCACTTTTATTTGGGTTTGATTCGGAATATTTGAAAACCCTTTCAAAAAATTTGGTTTTGGTTTTTGTTTTTAATATGAAAATTTGCACCAATAGCCACTTTCAATGGCGGGTCTAGAATTTTCACTAAGGGGATTCAAAAAATAAAAATAAAAATATGTGAAATATAGTGTAAAGTACAAACTCCAAAAAGATATCACTATCAATACTTTTCAAGGACGTTTATAATACCACTCGATGAGTTTCATTGATTGAAAAGATAAAATACTATCATCAGTTGAAACATCATTAGACACATCTTTTTTCATTAAAGGAACCATCAAATTGCTCAAGAAGTCATCATTCTTTCTACTCCGCAACTCAATTTTAATGTCATAAAAGGCTCTTTCGACAAATGTAATAACAACTCGCAGAAACGAAGAAAATTTCATCAAACGAAATATGGTTGGATAACAAAAATCTGTAGTATGGTATAATAAAATGGTTTCATTCAAATCTAGCACTCTTTATTTATTTATTTATTTATTTATTTTACTGAAGATTTCATTATTTTCTAATTTCTTTGCCACTGGAGAATATTTTCCTACAGTATCTTTTATGGAACTTTCAAATATAAATTAATTATGTTTTAATATGAATTAATCTTCTTGTTTTCCATTTAATATCAGATAAATACACACTAACTCTACTTATAAATCCAATTCAAGATGATCAACTATCTATATTGAGAGAAAATAAATTTTAAAAACTTGAACATTGAGACATTAATTTTTCAACATTGAGACATTAATTTTTCTTTACCTTGTACTCAAAGAGTAGTTTTAGGTTACGTTAGTAATAACGGAACAAAAAGTGCAATTTTTCATTATTTGGTTTTATTAATCAAAATAAGAACATGATTAGACTAAACTATTGAACTTGAAAAAACCAAATCAGAATCTTGCTACATGATTACAATAAACTTCTTAGAGCTTATTCTTGAGTTTATCAGCTTTGCATAGTGGATTTTCCTTTGCTAAAACTCTACGTCCTACGGATTTGAAATTGAAAGCACATGCATGGTTCATTGGATACCTATGAGTCCCGCAAAATACTTCATCGCACTTACAATTGAACCCTGTTAATCCCACCTTCCTTTGACAAACCATGCACCTTTGTGGCTTCATCGAATCATCTTTTCGAGTTTTTATAGTAAGAAAATACATTTTTTGAAATAAGACTATTAAATCATAGGGATCAGGATTTCTTGCATTTCCATGTAAACCACAACCCTTTGAATATAAAATTGGCTTCTTCTTTTTTTTTTTCACAAGAAGTCATTTTTTTTCTTGTTTGAAGTTTCAGTCTAGTTTTGAGTGTTTGGTTATAATGTATTATTTTTCAACTTAATAGAGATAGTGATGGGTATATAATGATTTATTTGATGTTAAACTTGATTATACATGGAGGAAACTTGTAAGTAATTTAAAGAGATATTAAATTAGGACTTATTTGTTTTCTTATTATGTTTGATTCTGGGTTGGGATATTAATTTGTGGAAATCGTTGTGCAAACTTGATTAGGAATGCAGATTTGGGCCGCTCTAGGAATATAAGTTCAGTGTTGCACAGGTTAACTTTACAAGATAACCCTTTTTAGATTAAATTGTTAATTTAGTATATTTTTATTCAATTTCACATAGTTGAAAGTCATGTTTTATCTTTTTCAGTAAAAAAAAACAGTCATTAGATAATACATTAATGAAAAATCTAAAAAAGTTAGGAGTTAAGTCGGTGACCAAATTATGCAAAAGAAAATAGAAATAACAAAACACAAAGACAATTACATAGGTGAAAAATCTAAGTATATGTAGGAAAATGCAGTTCAAAAAATAATATATCTTTGATATAATTTAAAGACATTTTAGATCATGATTTAAAGAATTTTGGCATTTAGTTTTGGAGCTTTTTATTTTATTTTTTTGGTGTAATTTCAGACTTCGACCCATAACCTTATTATAAATTAAAGGTTATAGGAGTTTAAAATTATATATGAAAAAAATATTAGATAATGATCTAAACTATAACAAAAATAAAGAGTAAAAAATCTCGAACAATAAAAAATGTAACTTGCATCATTTGATAGTGTTATTAATTAATCAAAATAAAGGGCATCACCAGACTAAAAAGTAAATTCGAAAAAGCCAAATGAAAAAACTTGGTACATAATCTAGCTATTAAGCAACAACATCTTCATAGATCCTATTCTTAGTTTGTCGTGACTGCAAAGAGGATTTTCCTTGGCCAATATTGCATGCGCTATCGATTTGAAATCAAATATGCATGCATGTTCTTCTGGATATCTATGACTCTTGAAAAATATATTACTGCATTTGCAATTGAACGCTATTAATCCCACCTTCTTCATGCACATATTGCACCTTCGTGGTCTGTGCACCTTCATCATCGAAGCATCGTTTTTAGTTGTTATAGTAAGAGAAGACATCTTTTGGGATAAAACTAATGCATCAACTTCTTCTTTCAAAAAAGCTTGGTAACATTTGGAACAGAGGTTGTGAGTGCTAGGGTTTCCATATAAACCACAACACCTTTGGCACAAAATTGGGGTTGTTGCTTTTCCCCAAGAAGTCATTTTTTCTTTTTGAATGAAAAAAAAATGAATTGAGAGTACTCTTTGGTTGTAATGTATTTTTATACGACTAAATAATGGATGTAGGTGATGCTAATTTTGATGTTGTTATATATGGAAGAGCAAACTTAGTAATCCAAATAAAAATAGGACTTCCCTCTCCGCATTCCCTTTTGTTTTGGTTTAGGAATTCTTCTCAGACACAATTTAGGATGGAAAATGAGTCCCAACACTTAGTTGTTTGTTTTTTTACTTTATATTTCTTGAATTTTTTGTGGACATAATGACAAACTATTTTATATAATTATGTTATAAAATAATATTAAGCTTCATTAATTGGAAATTTCATTTTTAATTCTAAAATTTATGTTGGGTTTAAAGTAATAAGTGTGAATTTGGAAATGAAGAATTGAAAAGAAATGAAGGTTGAAAAGACAAGGAAAAGGTGGGGGTAATCAAGTAAAGAGAAATGAAGAGTCATTTCTCCTTCATCTAAAAAAGAGAGGAAAACTATTGTCCTTATATTAGAAAATACTCACTCTAACTCTGAAAGAGTCAAGTAAAGGGGACCCCCTCGTGCCGTCGTCATCGCTCGCTCGGCTTTGGCTTCGGCAAATGATTTGATTGATAAATTTTTTATACAAAATTTATTTAACAAATCTCAAATTTTCCTTTATCTGATATTTACAGATTATTTATTAATTAAATACAAAAAATTAGTTAGTTTAACTATATTTCATTTTAAAATCCGCGTGTAAATCTGAACAAATGAGTTTGTTATCAATATGTGGATTCGCACATGATGTTCCCTATAAATAGAGACCCTTTTATATTTTTTCAATCACAAGAATTTGAGGTATCACTATTTTGTAGTTGTTAATCTGTTTCATCCTGGGAGAAAATAATTCATAACCTCGGGTACAGTGAGGGGATTAAATTCCTTAAAGATACACAGTGTATTCTGCGGACTCAGATTGATTTATATTTGGTTTATTTTTTTCCTTTACTTACTGCTTCTGTTGTTGTTTGAATACAAAGGGGATAATAAGCTTAACGAATTTAACAATTTATTTTTTCCCTTTCTATATTCTTACTTTTAAATTTTTTAAATCTTTTGAGAGTTGAGTATTTGTCTATTTGTGACAGAAAAATGACTAACTCAAATGAAGTTAATATTGGAACAACGACTGCTATAATACCATCTACTGCATCTTCAAGTCGTTCAAATGCTGCTCCTAAAATTCCATCGATAGAAAAACCTATAAAATTTACTGATGTTGATTTTAAATGGTGGCAGCAGAAGATATTCCTATACTTGACTACCCTAATTCTACAAAGATACATTAATGAGAATGTTCCTATACTGGCTGAAGGAACTCCGGATGATGAACGACTCTTGGTGACCGAAGCTAGGAGGAACTCATATTTTTTATGCAGGAATTACATTCTGAGTGGCCTGCAAGATAATTTGTATAGTGTGTACAGTAACATGAAGACTTCCAAGAAATTCTGGGACGCTGTGGAAAAGAAATATAAAACTAAAGATGCCGGAATGAAGAAATTTATTGTGGCAAAGTTCCTGGACTACAAAATGGTAGACAGTAAACCTGTTATTACCTAAGTTCAAGAGTTACATGTTATAATTCATGATCTCCTTGTAGAAGATATAAGTTTATTTAAAACTTGTTTTGAACATGTTCAACTTGTTCTCAATACTCACACAATCTTTAATGTAGGATTAATTGTGAATAATACTTTCCAAGTGGCTGCCATCATTAAGAAGTTACCCCCACTTTGGAAGGACTTCAAGAATTACTTAAAGCATAAATGCAAAGAGATGAATGTTGAAGATCTGATTGTTTGCTTGAGAATTGAAGAGGGCAATAAGGCGGCAGAAAAGAGGTCACAAACAAACTCAATATGTCACGATCCAACCCCATGGGCTATAACTAGAGCCCGGATTGGGCACCCAAACACTGCTTGAGATCCTATCAAACACATCCCCGAATATAACATGAGCCGATGAGGCGAGGCTATGTTTCAAGTATATAAATTTAATAAAATTTTGGCAGAGTTTTCTTTGTTTTATGGACTATCCAAAATAACCTCCACTCAGAAAATACCAACAAAGGCCACACAGGGCCAACAAAACAACATATATACATATGCGGGCCGATAAGGCCGCCATGGCGGGTTAAACCGCCCAACACACACATCATACAAGTTGAGTCGAATGGACTGGGCACAACCCACACACATATATCCATAGACCTCTAAATAAACTGATAGAATCATGGGATGGGACAGGGCCCTGCCGTACCCCGAAGTAAATATATACAATGCAACAAATGAATATATACCAAAAGTAGGCTCCGAAGTAAGGGGAGCACTCCAAATAGCAGAAAGGTGTCCTAAACCGGTGGATCACCAAGTTGTGCATTGATACCTGTGGGCATAAAATGCAGCCCCTGAAGAAGGGGGGTCAATATGAAATACGTAATGAGTATGCAAAGCAGAAGATACAGAACATAAATCTGAGTAATAATCAAAACTAAAGTATGAAAGGTAAATACATATTCAAAAATATTAAAATATTTACTTCCAAAATACAAATCATGCATAGGGCATAGGAAATATGGTCGCCCGCCCGTCGATGGCACTATAACATAATATAACACCAGAAAGTTTCAAATCTCTGAATCCCCATCACATATCACCACACAACATAACACCAAACACAACACAACATCCAACAAAAGCGGAACCCGACCGTCGAGCGAGGAGCTCGATGAACCATAAAACAGTATAACACCGAAGTATATCATAGTGTGCACGACAACCAACCGACCCGGGAACCAGTGAACGATATCATAGTAATAGGCACGAGTAGAGTAGTGAGTAATCATATGCATAAAATCGTTATCATAAATCTAAAAGATAAGTAAAATAGTCATATTTAAAATCAAAAGAATAATTATTACATATTCTTTCAAAAGTTATCAAAATTGCATAAAAGGGCATCGCGGGACCCACGGACGGGTAGAGACCCAAGCTGGCCCAGCCTATGGAAAACATACTCTTCCTAGATCATACAAGCTCCTACGAGAATTTTAAAGCAATCCGAGCTTTTTTGTAAAAGTTATGGGCGTTTGTAGTTTTAGAATCGTAAAAATACTAAGTTCCTTTAAAACTAATCAGCTTTCATATACCCCTTGCAACTTATGAATTCCAAGGACATACGGATCAATGTTATGACATATTAACACAAGAATACGAAGGAACAAACGTGGATCATAAAGATGCCCGGATTGTGAGAATAGAGTTTTCTCAAGGCTCGTATCATAGCTTATTTTAACTAAGGCATGCCGAAAAGGAAGGTTGTTTTACACATCTCGAAACCTCTCCAATATAATCCAAACGTAAGCTAGATCCAACTTATGCTTCATGCTGCCCAAGGTCTACAAACAAGTCATAAAATGGCAAACATTAGCTAAAGACTTTTTGGGCATTAAATTTCAACTTTGCCCTTAATTCTATAGAAATTTGGACAGTATTTCCCCTTAATTCAAATTTGCCCTTAATCCTATGGCCAAATCAATCAACAACAACAACAACAACCAACTTAGCAACATCAACAACCAATCCGAAAGGCAATACAACAATAATAGCTCTCTTTTTCATCATTTAACAACATTCATAAATTTGATTCAACGGTTTACCTTTAAGCCAACATCGATGCTTATACATTCAAATACAAACTCAAATCCCTACCAACAATATTTAAAGACATTCTAGGCAATCCACATAACACTTTCAACAATCCATATTTTCCTCCAATCTAGCTAAGAATAACCCCTAATCTCGAGAACCCCACTTGCCTTATATAAAGTCTCCAATCACGTCAATTCCAAAGCTTTTACCTTTTCTATGACACCCCAATTCACCAAAACATATTCAAATATAGCATTATAATTATATAACAAACCTAACAACGCTAAAATCAATTAATTCGGGTAAAAAGGGTAAAATGTCCAAAAAATTTTATCGCCAGAACATATCATCGGAATCTGGAAATTTTTACATGAAAATGTTCCCCAAGTGATAAGGAATTCATTAGCAAAAACCATTTAAAAAATGGAGCTAATATGAGAAAGAAATCGCATGATAAAGTTTTCAAAAATAATAACGCAGCAGCAAATCAGTAATTTTTACCTCAAATGACGCACCAAAATCAATTTTTGAAGCTCCCAAATTGTTCTCTTCAAAATATTATACAACTTAGCCTTATGAATCACTCCAATCGGACAAAAAATGAGAGAGAAATCAAAGCTCAAAGTTTGGGGAAAATTTGAGATGAATCTGCAACAATATGCAGATTTAAAGCTGAGAATCGGGTTTACCACATGACAGAACCTGATTGGTCCACATCACTAGCCCGTTTTAGCATTTTTAGCAGCCTTTTGAACTTAAATTCGATGCTTCGACCTCATTCAAAGTTGAAAAACTACAATCCATATATGAAATCTCACCTGCCCGTTTCAGCATTTTCAACAACCTCTCAAACTTAAATTTGATGCTCCGACCTCATCCAAAGTTGAAAAAATATAATCCATATATGAAATCTTATCGAAAATAATATTCTGGACTCAATGCGGTTGTCAAAATTTCCAATGAAGATCGTTTTATGCCAATGTGGGTCCCATTTCTCAATTGCTCCAATGCATGGAATACAGGTTCTAATATCTTTTCCCCTTTAGAACATTCGTCCTCAAATGTTAAACTAACTTTACGAGCCATACAAACAATTTGGTGTAGTTTTCTTTTCAACTATCACAACAATACATTCATTGATCAATAGTTTATTTATCAAGCAACAAAGTCAAGCAAAGGATTGAATTACCAATAGGCACTGAAAACAAGTGAGGATACTTCTTCTTCATCTGCTCTTCAGCTTCCCAGGTCATTTCCTCTCGATTATTATTTCGCTATAGCACTTTAACAGAAGCCACATCTTTATTTCGTAACTTTTTCACCTGACGATCCAATATGGCTACGGGTCGTTCTTCATAAGATAGTTCTTTTGTGACCTGGAGATCATCCACAGGGAAGATTCTGGAAGGGTTTCCAATACACTTACTAAGCATAAAAACATGGAATACTGGGTGTACCGCTTCCAAATCAGCTGACAGATCTAATTCATAGGCAACCTTGCCTATTCTACGGACAATATGATATAACCCAATATATCTTAGACTGAGCTTTCCTTTGTTGCCAAACCTCATAACACCTTTCATAGGTAACACTTTAAGGAATACCCAATTACCAATCTGAAACTCTAAAGGTCGACGGCAATTATCTGCATATGATTTCTGTCGACTCTAAGCAGCTAACAACCGCTCCCGAATGAGTTTCACCTTATCCATTGCCTGCTGAATCATGTCTGGGCCAATCAACTCAGTCTCTCTAATATCAAACCAACCGATCGGTGACCTACACTTCTTGCCATACAATGCCTCATACGGTATCATCTAAATACTAGAGTGGTAGCTGTTATTATAAGCAAATTCAACAAGTGGCAAATAATCATCCCAGCTACCTCTAAAATCAATAACACAGGCCTACAACATATCTTTCAATGTCTGTACAGTGCGCTCGGCCTGTCTATCAGACTGGGGATGGAATACTATACTGAGACTCACCTATGTCCCCAAGCCTGCTTGAAATGATCTCCAAAAATTTACTATGAACTGGGCACCTCTGTCGGAGATAATAGATATAGAAACACCATAAAGTCGTACAATCTCCCTGATATAAAGCCTAGCATAACCTCAGCTGAGTAGGTAGTCCGGACCGAAAGAAAATCGGCTGATTTTGTCAGCCGATAAACAATAACCCAAATAGAATCATACCCCCATGGAGTGCGAGGTAAACCTGTAATAAAATCCATATTAATGATCTCCCACTTCCATGTCGGTATTTCCATCTCCTGCAATAGCCTACCGGGCTTCTGGGGCTCAATCTTAACCTGCTGGCAATTTGGACACTGAGCGACGAACTCTGCTATGTCTCTTTTCATACCATCCCACCAATATAAATATCTGAGATCATAGTACATCTTTGTTGACCCTAGATAAATGGAATAACGGGCATAATATGCCTCGCCCATAACCTGTCGCCGCAAACCCGCAACATCAGGTACACACAATCTGCCCCTATGCAATAATACTCCATCGGAGGTAAGTTCGAACGGGGTCCTTTCCTTTTCATGGGCGGTGTCTCTGTATTGTACCAGAATAGGATCCTCATACTGACACTGCTTAATCTCTTCTGTAATGGAGGATTCAGCCACACCTCGAACAGAAACCCAACATCTCCAGATTCAGCCAAATAAACTCCAAGACTAGCTAACTGATGAATATTGCAGATTATCTCTCTCCTCTCTCAAGGCGTGTTCGCTAAACTACCTACGAACTTGCGGCTAAGTGCATCTGCCACAATATTAGCTTTCCTAGGATGGTAGAAAATATCAACATCATAATCTTTCAATAACTCTAACCACCTCCTTCAGCTCTTTCTGTTTAAAGATGTACTGGAGGCTCTTATGATTGATATAAATATCAACGTGGGTAGGCCTAGGCCAATTCTTTATGGCCTCAATCTTCTGGGAATCCACCCGAACGCCGTCAACTTCTATAATATGCCCCAGAAATGCCACTGAAGACAGCCAGAATTCACAATTAGAAAATTTAGCATATAATTTTTGGTGCCGAAGTGTGCCAAGCACCGTCCTCAAATGATTCGCATGCTCCTCTTTTGACCGAGAATAGACCAGAATGTCGTCAATAAACACGATCATGAACATATTCAAGAACGATCTAAATACCCGATTCATAAGATCCATGAATACTACCAGAGCATTCGTTAGCCCAAAAGACATAACCATAAATTCATAATGCCCATACCGGGTCCTGAATGTTGTCTTGGGAATATCCTCCTCCTGTACTCGCACCTGGTGGTAACCAGACCACAGGTCTATCTTTGAGAAACATTTAGCTCTCTGCAACTAGTCAAACAAATCGTCAATCCTGGGGAGGGGTATTTATTCTTTATCATTACCTTATTTAGCTGCCGATAATCGATGCACATCCGCAGCAATCCATCTTTCTTCTTTACAAATAACACCAGAGCTCCCCAGGGTGACGTACTAGGCTGAATAAAACCCTTCTCCAATAGATCTCTCAGTTGTTCTTTCAGTTTCTTTAATTCGGTGGTGCCATTCTGTACAGAGGAATAGAAATAGACTGAGTGTCTGGCAACAAATCTATAGCAAACTCTATCTCCCGCTCGAGAAGAAGACCTGGAAGCTCATTTGGGAATACATTTGAGAATTCGATAACGATTGGGACTGACTAAAGAGTCGGTAACTCTGCCTCTAAATTATGTACACGGACCATATGATAAATGTAGCCTTTTTTGATCATTTTTCTTGCCTTGAGGTATAAAATAAATTTACCCCTCGGCGATGCGGTATTACCTGCCCACTTAGTAACTGGTTCCCTTGGAAATTGGAAATGGACTATCTTCTTTTGACAATCAACATTAGCATAACAAGAAGCAAGCCAAACCATACCCATAATCATGTCGAACTCAGTCATATCTAACTCTACCAGATCGGCCATAGTGCAGTGGCCACAAATAAACACCGAACAGTCTCTATAAACTTGACTGACCATAATAGAATCCCCTACTGGTGTAGCTACCTCGAAAGGCTCTATCGGCTCAAACTCTATCCCAGTTTTATTTGCAACCAAAGGAGAAATATGTGATAATGTAGAACTAGGATCAATAAGTGCATACACACATCAAGAAAAAATCAATAATATACCTGTGATGATATTTGGCGACACCTCCTGGTCTTGCCAGCTGGCCAATGCATAGATGCGGTTCGAAGGACCACTAGACCAAAGAACTCCACCACGACCCCTGCCTCGGCCTGCTGATGCTAGTATACCTCGCCCCGCAGGGCGCATGGCTACCGAGGATGAAGATGAACCACTGGCTGACCTGGTAGACTGAGCTGATCTGCCTGTACCACCTCTAACCGGACAATCTTTCATCTGATGGCCCTGATGGCCACACGTAAAGCAAGCACCGGTGGTGAGAAAGCACTCCCCGGGGTGTTGTCTCCCACAGTAAGAACACAGAGGTCTGGGTGGTCTCAACTGACTATTGGTGCCTCTGTCCAACTGTGAGGCTCATACCCTCGAAAATCCCCTGAATGCCCTGTCATCAACCCTATCAGGTTGGCGCAAACATAGCACAACACCCAACAAAAGCGAAACCCGACCCTCAAGCGAGGATCTCGGTGAACAATAAACATGTTGGCGCACCCTACATCGATCCTCTATACCCTAGGCGTGGGCTTGAATACGAGTGATATTCATACCGGTCTAGGCTGCTATCACCAAGTAATTGTCAATATCATACTAGTCTAGCCCCACTAT